>JAVJAQ010001413.1:0-168371 GCA_032362365.1 Zygogramma bicolorata
TATGAAGCCTCAGAAGACGTTTCGAGAATATAGTTGTTGTTCAAGTTTCCTTTTATTTTTATGTTAGTTCTCTGGTAATTTTTTTTTATTTTTCGAAATATCATTGATTTTACTACTGAAATTATATTAGAAAGCGGACGCTTAAATGTAATACACGATCTCTCACTATTCACGTTATTACCTTATTTAGCTGATTCCAGACTTCAAGTCAATTCGAAGCTGCGTTCACCGATCCCGTGCACTTAGTTCAAAGCATCAATGTTCGTTGAAACGAGTTTTCGTACCTTGACAGTTTTGACCAATATGAGCTTTCACAACTGATTAAAACAAAATAAAAACAAAGACCCACCTTCACCCTTCCAGTCGATGTTCTCCAGCTTCTCCCTGGTGGAGCTGGCCGTCGACCTCACCGAGCCGTACCCGTGATCCTCGGGCATATCGCCGGCGCTCATCATGTTCTCCTCCAAGCCGGAAATGCTGCTGATGTCGCTGACGTTCCTCCTGTGCGAGCCGTGGTAATTCTGCTGCGCCTCGACGGCGTTCAAGTGGTTCTTGAGCTCCTCGTAGTGCCGCTCGAGCTCGTGGTGGTCGTTGAGCAGCCTCTGGTACGCCTCTCGGTCGCTGTCGGCCTCGTTCAGCATCATCATCTTCTCCTCTTCGAGCCGAACCTTGAGGTGCTCCTCGGCGCCTCTTTCGTTGGCGCGCACGATGTCGTTGATCGTGTCGAGTTCTGCGCGCAGATTCGCCGTTTCCTGCGCGTACATTTCGCGCAGGTCCTCGGTTTCTTTGCGCAGACGGTCTTGTTCGTGCAGCAAGTCCATTTTTTCGTCGCGTTCGGATTTCAGTTGGTCCTCGAGGCCGGTTATCGTCTTGTTCTTTTCGATGATGAGGGCGTTCAGGCTCTTTATTTCGATTTCCATCGCGCGGAACGAGTGCATTTTCGTTCTGGAAAAAGGTTCCCGCAATGTTATAAGTGAATGTGTCGGGAGTATAGACAAAATAAGGCTCGAGGTGGAAAAATTTGAATTGTTTGAGAATAAATTTCAGTTTTTAACGAAAAGTTGTTATTTAGCAACAGAACGAAAGCAATAGGTTGGTTGATTGATATCGTTTCAAAATAACAATAGAATATTCATCTGAAAATTCCACACCAACAGTTTTCGTGTATTTTGTTTCACGTTACCATAGCAAACTATTGCCAACTCAGGTATTTTATCGGTATTTTTATTCCGCATGGGTAACCTACAGTGAATCGACATTTTTTGACACGTCACTTACCCAGTATGAGCAGAAGTAAACAAAATGTAACGTTCAAATTCGGCATTAGAGCGATTTAGCAGACTGATGGAAATACAATATTCATCCACATCTTTAGTTACGAGCCACTGACACTTTACTATCAACTGAAGTCGGTACAATGAATCACTTTGGTATTTTTTTTATCGAGTCGATTCATTCCATTTTATTGATTTGTTTAATAATAAATTGGGTTATTCGTGAACTAGGCATTTTAGATTCAATTGTTAAATCTGTAATGTACTCCAAAGCCTATCTCGACGTACTTCGAAAGGCTAAAACATGAATTGCAAATAATTCGTTGGAAGTTCAACATGGTGTGAAATTTTACTTGTATTACTTGAATTATCGGTTATAATTGCACGAGTGCATAAAAATTACCGATAATTTTGCAAGAAAGCGTAATATCTAAAAATTGCAAGAGTTCATTTTCATATTTTGGCGAAAGTGCCCGAGTCCGAAGGACAAGGGCTCTTTTACAAAATATGAAAATAACCGAATGCAATTTGTATAAGATATCACGCTTGAATGCAAAATTATCTGGTCATTTTTATGCACGAATGTAATTCATTGCAATATTTCACGAATAAAGAAATTCTCAAGGAAATGTTATTTTTTGTTCATTTATACTTTTCTCTATAGATTGTGTGGAGTACTCACCTAAACGCGAAATGTTTTTCTATTTTTGAAGTCTATCTGACATTTATTTGTGTTGTTTACTGACGTCTAGCGATACGGTTTCAAATGTGTTGTTATGGTGACTTCATACAATGCAATTACCGCTGTAAGTTTTCGATAATTGCATTGCTCTTATGGGACATTTTATATATGAGGGAAATATTCCTTGGAATTTTTTTCTTGCTCACGAATGTTTTGAGAATATTTAAAATATTCATGAGCTTAGAAAAATTTCGGGAAATAATTCAAGCACTAGCGGTATTACAAGTAAGAAAACTTGGAAGATTTTCTCCGGAATCGTATTTAAGGCATATTATCATCATTTGACATTATTACTTATATTACTGTTACTAAGCTACGTTGCTGATGAATATATCTGATGCACGAATTGGTTTTCAGATTATTTTAATAACACAATGTTAATATTTTGTAAATATTTTGAAATATAATATTAATGAATTGAAGAATCTTTGTTCCTTTAGTTTATTTGAGTTGTTTTTTTTGTGATTTTCAGTCTGTGACAAGTTTTGAAAATTTTCAATTACCATTTCATTTCGGTACGGGGAAAAAATTTCGATAAATATCTGAGTTGTCATGGGAACAGGAGACAATGTATGCATTTCATTGGTCTAAAACTGTTGGTGCGAAATTTTCAAACTGATATACCTAAATTCGAATACATTATTTCATTATATGGAGAGAGGTGAGTTTTCAAATTGAATGGTTTTTAATTTTATGAGTGTTTTAGATATAATTTTATTCCAGCAAGACTATTTGAACGTCAGAACGAAGTTCGAGCGATATTTCAGTCAGTTATAACTGAATCAAGAAAAAATATAACTAGACTTGATAAACTCGATAAACTACAATGATTGATAGGAAGTTGGATATTCAGATATGATAGAAAAACAAGTCAAACTATGAAATCGTCAATCAAAAAATTAAAAATTTCATCTAGATGTCATTTGTGCCAGAATTTTTGACATGCAATAAACCAACTGACAAAAAAGGTAATTCATTCGGAGAAAATTCTCTACCAGTGGGTTTAGTCGAAGAAAAAAGTTCCTAAAAACAAACTTCTAAGAAACCTGCAGTGTAATGCTTCAAAATTCCACAAAACAACATTTCATTATTCTGGTATCTCGACAACAGAATAAAATTCATAGCTTTTGACGTATTCAACAATCATATAAAGCAATCGCCCGTTCATTCTTCACTCTCATCAACCATCTACCGACTCACTTCAGTTCGAGAACTTCGTTCTGGTAATTCCTCAGCTCGTTGTTGGTCTTGTTGAGTTCGTCGATCTTCTGCTGCAAGCTGATAATCTTGTTCTCGAGCCCCTTGTTGAGCGTCTTGACGTGCTCGATGGACCTCGCTTCGATCCTCAGCTTCTTGTACTGCTTCCTCGCCAAGTACCTCCTGATGGCCGATTGGCACACGACGATCTTCCTCTGTCGCTTCTTGAACTCCCTGCGTGCCAACCAACCGCGGACGTGTTTCTGGATCATGATAGCCTGAAAAGTAGATACGGTTGCGATAATTCGTATCAGAATGAATAACAGTGGTAGAGTGAATATTTTTCTTGTTAGAAGAATACTATTCCTATTCCATGACTCCACTGGATGTCCACGCAGTGTTAATTTCAGAAAATTATTTTGTTCTGAAAGGAACGGCTTCTGAATAATGTTACGAAGTCCCCTAACGCCGCCACTGAATGCTGTTTACAAGCCAAGCGCCACTCATTGGCCTAAGAATGGACATTGCATCGATCAACATCTCTAGCTAGATATTGCTGGACGTTTTCGAAGCGAAGATTCGCAACGTCGAGGCGCGAATAGACGAGTCTGGACGGTTCTTCTCTATTTGAACAGAGTATATAAGCGAGGCGGTCATCATTGGATGTTTTAGTCAGTTGAGAAGTCTAAGCAATTTTAAGTGAATCATAAGTCAGTGCAGTAGTTGTATTGCTATAGTGGAGCTGATAAACATAGTTTGGTCTTGTCCGGAGCATTATTTAGGTGAACGCACCCAGAAAAATTGTAACAATATCAAAAAATTATTCATCCAATTTTCACTATTTGTTTGTTTGACTTACGGCCGCATTGCATCGTAGCTGCTGGAACCTCAACCTGGCCAAATATCCTCTGGCACGTGTTTGGATGCCGGTGATACATTTCCTCAACCGCATATACTGTACCCGTTTCACCCATCCGCGGACGTAGCGTTGTATCGTTATGGCGCTGCGTTCCCTCCTCAGATTCTGCGCCAACCTGAAGAAGAAAAAAACGTCATGAGCATTCACGAATCATGAAAAATACTATGTTTGCAAGTTCATCGTCCGCGACTTTCAGACGATTACATATGACATAGATGAAATAAAAGTGAGGACCAGCACTCGTAGTGATAAAAAACGCCGCTCGTTAACTATCTGGCCTATCGAAAAATGTGAACTTTCACCGCCGGTGTTGGTGTTTCGCAAATTTTTCGGACTTGAGGACCGTGTAGGTACTGGAATTTTGAATTCCAGAGCTTTCGGCTACATCTGCGGCAGCCACCTTCAGCGGCGTGGTCATAGTTCAACCCTCCTCTGCGAGTCTACTATGACCTATGACTGATGTCATCAGTCATAGTAGATATCGGTCAAGACCGAAAAACTTGCGAAACATATCTGGCCTATCGTCTAGATAAATTTCGAATTCGTCGATATTGGAGGCGATTGAGAGCGTCCTAGAACAACGATTCTGAAATATAGAAGATTTAGAGAAATCTTCCCTCTTACGATGTGGTATATATAAGAATGAATTTCATCGGGTTACGGTAGTTTTTAGCATTGATAACGCAGTGGAGCTTAGTATAGAAGTCTAGTAGAAAGTCGACGTTCTATAAAGTTTCAAGTAAAGGATGTTGGCCATTTTAGACAGTTGAGAAGTCTAAGTGTTTTGTAAGCAAATTATATGTCAGTGCAGTAGTTGCATTCCATACTGAAATGAATGAAACAAGTTTGGTGTTGTTTGGAGTATTATTCAGATGATCAAACCCAGGAATATCGAAACAATATAAAACACGGAAAGAAACAGCATGCAATTCATACAACCAATAGAAAAGTGAACGTAGTTGTATACATTTCTTCACATAGAGGAGCTAATGTCTGGAGCCCTGAGGATGAATTCAGAATAATTCGAAATGTAGTCAAAAACTCAATTGTTAATCCATGATTATACTGAACCCTCACCCGAAACTAAAACAGTAGCATAATGCTAATCCATTTAATAGGCGTGACGAAAGATTTTGAAATAGTTTTCCGCGATGTGGGTACACATTTACTATTTACGAAAAATCTTTCATTTCTAAACTTCAGTTCAACGAAGTTTGAAGCCAATTTTCTATAGTGCGCGAAAACAGCTCACATGTGTCATGGCGTCGTCTCTGACGTTACGCTTAGATGAACATGTCATTGTTTGTATGCGTAGTGAAGTAAATAGAACATTGAAATATTTCGTGTGATACAAAACTGTACAAATTTTCAAGAAAGTTTTCACGTTTATGAACTCGGACGAGCGAATTTTTTTATTAGTTGCGAGGAAATCGACCAATATTTATTTAACAATAATGGGCAAATTTGAGTTGTTTTCCTAAACAAAGCTTGGTTCCATTGTTATAGTTGAGTAGAACACACGTAAAATAATACAAAATCAATCCAAATGCGTAACCAGTAGCATTCACAACAAAACACAGTGAATAAGAGCATTGACAGCGGAGTTTGAGTAAGCGTGACTTGATGCGCTGTGATTGCTGTTTCAATTAAGATGGCCGATTGCCAATGTTTTGAGTATGTTTCAATATTACCATTTCATCGACGATTTTTTGATACTGTCGTCATTGTCCATTTGGGGTCAACAACCCCTACAGAAATATGACCCAATATTTTTTTTGGTATATAAAGTATGTGACGTGATTCCAAAATCTGATTTTAGCAACTCACCTCCTAGCCAGCACGCCTCTTCCGTACTGCTGCACCAGCATGACCGACTTCCGAACCTTCAGGTACTTCTTCCTCGCAACGAACATCCTCACCGTCTTCTGCATCATCACGCAGCACATGCGCAGCTTATCAGCGCGCAGTTTTTCCAAGTAGGCGACCTGGCCGGCGCGGAAAAAAATCTTGGTCTTGCCGAACTGGTACACATCGGCGTTCTTGATGCATTTGCCAAGGATGTTCTCGCACGTCTTGCGCATGTTGCTTTTGTCGACGTCGCGGAACCGGCACAACACCCTGTAGCGGTAGAAGAAGTCGACGTACGTCCAACGACTGGGAAAGCCCGCCGACGAGAGCCGGATCGTTTCCAGAACACCGCAGGCTCGCAGCTGCTGGACCGCGCGTTTCGGGTTGTATTCGAACGCTTTCTTGGAATCGTTTGGCTTTATGCATCGCACGTAGTGGGGGGTGGTCGCGTTCAGCGTCGACATCAGCATGTTGAGCGAGTCTCTGAACTGAAACGGAACATCCAATTTTGAGAAACAACAATTTTCGTTTTCCGCCTAGCGGATTTTTTTTGTAATCACGGACAAACTTTGAGTCGAGCGTTTGCCAAAAAGCATTTTTCGTTCATCTTACCCAATTTTCTACATAACTTTCATCTAAGATGGCCAGAAACCATGGTGATTGCACTAATTAGATTTTGTTTAGATTTTTGGGGTGAACAAAATAATCGACGCTTTTGAAATTTTCCCCTATGTTCCCATTTTTCACATTTGATGTCAAGTGTCAAGATTGGAACCTTTGGTGTAAAAGATGAAACTTTTCCTAGAGATCAATTACCATTCAAGTAACAAAAATATTAGTTTGGTGCTAGGGTGATTGATCTCTACAAAAAGTGTCATATAAATTTTCATGTCACTTCGATATTCTGTCTTTAATGTGAAACTATGCTTTTATCGTGTCCATTTATTGATTTCGATGCTTTCAACCCAACGGCCAAAACATTAGAAATTTGTAATTCAAAAAACATTTATTGTGGCATGTTTGGAATACTCGAACAAACAACAATCCGTCATGAAAAAAATATGAACTCACAGTATTGAAAAAAAGGTGGGTGGGTTATGAGTTGAAACATTGAGATGTTTTTACTGGTTTTCTACTGATTTCATACTGGTGTTTGGTTGGCCACCCATTATCCTCCATGTTGCGATCCCTTCTCACTAGCCTTTCAAATAAAAATGGAAAAACCCAACTGCACATTTTCACTTAGTGCAAATTCAGTTTCAGACAAGACTGACAAGAGCGTGTAGGCAACATCTGCACGTATTGTACGGAAACCTCCAAAAGATCAATTATCCGCCAAAAATCAAGCAATCCAGATTTCAACAGTTTTATCCAGATTTTACCACTTTTCTAACTTTTGCTAGTATAAGTGAAGATTCCAGAGTTTCTAGGCATCTTACTTTCACCAAAAGAAAAAACCCTTACCTGCGAGCACACCGACTTCTTGTGACTCTTTTGCGACATGGGCGCGGGCTTGGCGGCGACTATCTTCAATTTGGTGCCTGCCGGGGCGAGTTTTTGCGAGTCCGAAGCGAACAGCCGCTTCACCAGGTGATTGCTGCTGGCCTTGACGACGTTGATTTGCTCTTCGATGACGGTGTCGCGGTTCTTCTCGAGGAAACCGTTGCTCTCGTACTGCACCTTATCGGCGAAGTGGTTGACGATGAAGGAAGACGAACCGAAACGTCCTTTGGAGAAATGAGAGTACTTGGCGCATTTCGTGTACAGTTTTTCGGTCCAGGAGGCGTCCGAACCGCGCGGCATCTGGAAGTAATCGATTGTGGATTTTAAATGATTGAACCCGAAAAAGATCATTAAAATCAGTCTGTAGTAGGATTATCTGAAATCAATTTATCGATGATTACTGAGAGTACTCGTTCACATATAGTTAACAAATTTTTTTTCACTTCGAAAATTAATTGTTTCAACTATCATAGTTCACCTTGAATTTTCAAATGGGGGAAACTCAAAATTCATATCAAACATCCAAACTAAAGGATAAGACCCTTTGCTTTCTTTCAAACTTGAAGGGTTGGTGATTACCTGTGCCAAAGACGAACTGTTTGAAATTCAATGAATAATGCTATATTTGGAAAAACCATAGAAACTTCCCTTTGCGCTAAAAGTAGTATGTATAAGGGGCCATCAGGACCGAGATCTCGGTCCTGATAGCCCCTTAGGGTATTTCGGGAGTTTGAGGGAACATAGTACGCCTATGTCAGCGGGCGCGGTCGTGGACCCCGTTACCCCGTTGGTACTCCGCCCATGTCCGCTAACGGTCTTCGTCGACATGTCGAGACCTGCAAAAGTTCGAACGGCGAGTTCCCAGGCTCACGTGCAAGGCGGCTCTTTTGTCGGCATGTTCGTCAAAGATATCGAATGAATGATTAATGGGTTTTCGGGTGAATCCCAACCGCCGAGCTGTTTACGAAAAACAAACGTGATGACTCATGCGTTTTTCCGAGAATTGCAGAAGGTCATGCCTGCGTGAGACTTGCAAAACAAAGCACACGTGCAAACGTGATGACGTAAGCGCTTTTCCGAGAAATGCGGTCATACGCGGCGTCTTTCGCTTCGGACGTGATCGGAAACGTTCGGGCGGCATCGTAGAACCGCACCCATTTCGAGCGGGAATATTTGAACTGGAAGCGTCTTTCGCTTCAGGCGGCGTTCATGACACATGTGGGTGGTACGTTGAGGCAATGCTGTCATATTCTTCTAGAGGTCAACGAGATAGACGCGGCGCGGGTAGGGGATCCAACTTCTCGATTGCTGCGAAGTCAGTCTTCTGCTAGAACTCGTACGATACCGCCATCGAAGACAGTGTTGTGTGTCCGCCATCAGACCATCGAAGTCAGTTTCCTGCTAGAACTCATACGATATATACCGCTATAGAACGACAGTGTGATCAGACTGAAAAATGTAAGTACCTCTTTTTCCTTCGTGCTCGGGAGTGTTTTTTCGAAACGGCTCACATACAGGTTGAGAGCTATTCATGCGCAAGTGTTGATCTCGGCATATACAGCGTGAGTCGAAACTTTTTTCTGTCAAGTGTGTTGGCTCAGTGTGAATTTTTTCGAACGGCATATACAGCGTGTGTCGAAACTTTTTTCGTTGGCTCAGTGTGAGTTTTTTCGAACGGCATATACAGCGTGTGTCGAAACCTTTTTCGTTGACTCAGTGTGAATTTTTTCGAACTTATCGGCATATACAGCGTGTGTCGAAACCTTTTTCGTTGGCTCAGTGTGAGTTTTTTCGAACGGCATATACAGCGTATGTCTGAACTTTTTCTGTCAAGTGTGTTGGCTCAGTGTGATATTTTTCGAAGGTATCGGCATATACAGGGTGTGTCGAAAATTTTTCTGTCAAAGTGGTCTGCATGTTGTTGTTGGCTCATACAGTGTGAGTTTTTCCAAACGTATACAGTGTGCGTCATAATTTTTTCGTCAAGTGTGTTGGCTCATACAGGGTGAACCAACAGCAGCACAGTGTGCGACAAAATTTTTCCATCAAGTGTGTTGACTCATATAGCGTGAGCCATTTTTTCGAACGTATGTACAGGATGTCCTAAAATTTTGATGTTTTTTGCTTCAGATGGACCTCCTTGCAGAGTTGAACACAATATGCAGCGCTTCTGGATACAAGCAGACCGTTCCTATGAGCAGCTTGCAGAAAAACAAGCCCTATCCAATTCAGAAGCTTCGCCTGGTGAAAACCAAGTTCGGAGAGACCATCATAGCCGATATCCAGCTGTACGAGGTATTCCTTCCGAGAAGAGTGTTTGCAATCCTCAGGGGACATATTGACCAATTTACTCCGGGGAAGTACGCCCTGGTAGTCGAAGAAGGAGGGGTCGGAAAGACAAATACCTTCAAGTTCATCGAGAACTAGGCAACAACATGAAGGAAGTTTTCTCTCTCTCTGTGTCCACCCATATCCACATATTTTTTGAGAACTGTAACCTATAGGAAAATATATACTTGTATGTGAAATCGTTTTGACTTTGATTTGGAGAGAATGCGTGACAGAGTAACCATATGACAGACGCAAGACTTTACTGACAGACGTATGACTCCAATGACGTGAACGACAAATGACAGAGGAATATGGTATGATGTTTGGCTTGGATGACAGACGCAAGACTTGACTGACAGACGTATGACTCCAATGACGTGAACGACAAATGACAGAGGAATATGATATGAAGTTTGGCTTGAATGGTAGACGCAAGACTTGACTGACAGACGTATGACTCCAATGACGTGAACGACAGGCAACACGAATGACAAGACGATATTTCTGACAGCTGACAAATGAATTGACTGATGTGTGATGTGAACGACAGCCCAACACGAATGACAGACGATATGGCTGACGTATGATGTGAACGATAGCCAACTCGAATGACAGACGATATATAGCTGACGTATGATGTGAACGACTGCCAACTCGGATGACAGGCAATATTTCTGACGTATGACTTGACTGCGACGTATGATGTGAACGACTCGAATGACAGAGGATGTATGTGGTGAATGGCAGAAGACTTATGACAGACGCAGGACTTGACTGACCGCCGACGTATGACTTGACAGACGTATGACTTGACTGACAGAGGAAGTGACAGATGACGCTCCTCCGAGGACGCCATCTATCCACGCCACTGTGAGCCAACTCATAAGTGTGGTGACAGATGACGCCCCTCCGAGGACGCCATCTATCCACGCCACTGTGAGCCAACTCATAAGTGTGGTGACAGATGACGCCCCTCCGAGGACGCCATCTATCCACGCCACACTGAACCAACTCATAAGTGTGAGTGACAGATGACGCCCCTCCGAGGACGCCATCTATCCACGCCACTCTGAACCAATGCGTAAGTGTGAGTGACAGATGACGCCGCCTCGGAGGACGCCATCTATCCACGACACTCAGAACCAACTCGCACAGTGATCTGTGTCCCACACTCTTGTTTTTTCATTTTTTTCCCACCCTCTATTCCCCATTATGTCCCACCCCACAATCTGAAAGAGAGAAAAAACAACAACCCTTTCGAAAATACGATTTATTGATCGAAAAAAACATACATTTCTCAACGAGGTAAAACATTATTGGAAAACCAACTGAGCATAGAGTCTACATTGAACTGTGTACACATATACTTGCAGTTGTAGGCGGCGGCGTGGTTCGGGCAAGGCGTCGGCGTTGGCTGCAAATTTTCCATTCCATGCGTCGTACCGTCGAACTGGGAGACGTCCTGGATAGACGGTGGGCAGGTCACTCCAATATCTCGGACTTTTCTCGAGAGGAACTCGGCTTTTTGGCTACCTCTCACATATATGACTTCGGCCGAGTACAGAAGGTATTTCTGCAGAATGGCATCAACGTCGTGGTACTCGACGTCCCCTGAAGAATACGGAATGCCATGAACGTACTTTTCCAAGTACCGGGTGGTCTTCTTGTCCTTGTCCGTCAACAAGACATAGGGCATTGGTGGCTTGAACAGGAAATTCTGCCGCTGGTGACCGATATGGATGGCAAGTTCTTTGGGGTGGAACACCCCGTTGACGACGAAACCTTGGATATCAACGACCGCGATTCTCATGATGTGTGCGTCTTGTACTAGCTGGCAACTGAATGACGATGTGCGCTAGAGAGCGTCAGTTCTCCCACTTCTCCCACCACGGTGGCGCGCGCCGCCTATGATTTCTCATGACCTCGGTAAGGGGAAGTACAATCGTCCGGGATGATGCAACAAGGGGAATTTTGACGAAAAACCGACGTTTTCGACACGGCTGTCCACCACGTCGAACAGACCGAAAAAGATTTGAATTTTCAACTATCAATACTTAGACGTTCAGTGGATGAGAAAGCATTTCAACGCAAAGGTGGACCTTCGAGTTAACCGTGACGAAACGTAGTTCTCGTTGGTCGCCTGAACCAAAAAAGACAAAATGGGGGGTGGGAAGGCTGTACTCATCAGGCCGAATGCGACGAAAATATCTCCAATGTCAACCGACACTCACCGACGATGTCGACACGGCTGTCCACCACGAAGATTTCACCTTTCTCGAACAGGCCAAAAAAAGATGCATTCCTTCAATTTTCAGCTATTACTACTTAGACGTTCATCAGATGTCTTGAGAAAACATGTCAACGCAAAGGATGACCGTATCAATACTTAGACGTTCAGCTGATGAGAAAGCATGTCAACGCAAAGGAGGACCGTAAGGTCAACCGTGACGGCTCTCGTTCGACGAGAGAGAAAAGACCAACAAAAATGGGGGTGGGAAGGCTGTACTCATCAAGCCGAATGCGATGAAAATGTTTCCAATGTCAACCGATACTCTGAGAGGGCTTTTCTGGTTCACAACAAAATAGGTGGACCGGTCAGGTCAACCGTTATGGAATCGAGCGAAAAAGGGGAAGACGTTGGGCCACATGAAAACCGTTGACAACCGCCGCCCTCTTGAGATGTGAGCGACTCGAAAAAACAGTTGTAGTCCCCTGTGGACGCTCTCCGATTCTCCAAAAGTCGGAATTCGGCCCCGAGAAGTGAAAATGTTTCCTTCGATGATTCACCGCGATACGACTCATCCCATACCGGCCAAATGACGATAAGGAATGCGAGGTTATCGCAGACATGTTCAGACAAGTCAACAACTTCAATGACGCACAGGCTATGAGTCATCACACAAACAGAGTGACCTTCGATCAGCAGTAAAACGAACAAAGACAGCTCTGAGTCATCGGTGACCTTCAAACCGTGAACAATATCCGAATCGTAAGAGTGGAAATTCACGGCGGCAGAAAAAACGGTGTTCGACCCTCCAAAAAAATGGAATGTTTTGAAACGAGACTGTTGAACTGACTGCGTTAGGCCGAACGCGACCCATGCCGATCATATCACGTCTACCTGAGTCAGCTGAACACGATGATTGAGTTGACATTCCCCGCAAGCGGTGGGGACCGCATGTTTTGTCGTGGGATCCAAAGTGAAAAAATCAGATACTTGGGGGAATATACACCCATGACGTGACGACAATGGACAGGGGGGCCTTATAGTTCACCGTTGGTCCCACCCCTCCACAAAAAGCATTCCCAAATTCGTCACATGTTCGATTGGAGTCTTCAGTACTCATTTGTCTTCCAACGAGAATGGCTGCAGACTGTTCGTATGCCGAGAGACTTCAAACGTTTCGCAACTGGCCTTCGACATTTCCGAAAGAGAAGTTGGCCAGTGCCGGTTTCGTTTACACCGGTTCAGGAGACGACGACGACACAGTTACCTGTCTCAATTGCGGTGTCGAAGGATTCAATTGGGAGACTGGCGATGATCCTTTGATGGACCACTTCAGGTGGACACCCTATTGTACGTTTTTCGACAGCGATACTTCTTCGTTCATCAATCGGGTGAAACGACCAACACATACGGAAAATAGTGTTCTCATGCGGCGTCTCGCAACTTTCGAAAACTGGCCCATCGGTCTCAATCAGACGCCTCAAGAACTTGCCGAATGTGGCTTTTTCTACACTGGAATAGGAGATCACGTAAAATGCTTTCACTGCGGCACCGAAATAGCCCACTGGAAACAAGGAGATTCGGTTTGGATACATGGCTGTCACGACGGATGCGATTTCATGATGAAACTTCAACCGTCCAGGGCGTCTCCGCCGCCGCCACCGCTGACCTGTAAAGTTTGTTTGGACAATGAAGTATGCATTGTATTCATGCCTTGCAGACATTTGGTTTGTTGTCTCGAATGCTGTGTAAGATGCGGTGAAAACTGTCCCGTTTGCCGTTCACCAATCACCTCATTCATGAAGATATATGTATCTTGAATATACGTTTGAATTTGGCGCCTCGTTTCATTCCACCTCCACATAGGTCTGCACACACAGACATGCGCTTTCGATACTTTGAAACTTCACGTCACGTTCTTGTGGCATTCTCAACCGCAAAATATCCCCAGAATCTGGGGAAATATCAAGGAAATCCTATAGAATTTTCCCCAGATCTAAGGAAATGTTCTCTCAAGTGCAACATCGTCGGTTGGTGCGTATCCATGCTTCACTGAGGGGGTAATGGAGGAAACAGCATACACTTCAAATGTCAAATATCCCGCCTCAAGCGTGGCATAAGAGCCGTAGAAGGACGTCTGGGAACTTTCCCACCCAGAACGCCGTCGACCACGTCAGTCTTTGAAATCCAAATGTTCCCGCCATCTGACGTATCACGTGACCATGACTGCTGCGCGGAATGCTAGAACGTTCAAAATTCCCGCCACGTCTTGCACGCCACGGTCATGCGCACAACGATCTGCTGGGTACTTTGAAGTTTTCGTCTGACGACCAACCTTTGCCGCCTAGAACGTTTGCCGCTCATGCGCACCAACGCTTTGACGTTCAAGCTGAAGTCTTTCGAATTTCCCGCCTAGAGTGTTTGTCGCGACGTTCAGGCTCATTCAAAGTTGCCGCCTACAGCGTTTGCCGCTCATACGCACAAACGCTTTTGGATACATTGACTGGCTGAAGTCCTCCAAATTTCTCATCAGAACATCGACGCTCATATCATTCAAATTTCCCGCCTAGAGCGTTTGTCGCTCCGTTCAGGCTTAAGTCTTCCAAATTCCGCACCAGAACTTTGACGCTCAGGCTGAACTCATTCAAAGTTGCCGCCTACAGCGTTTACCACTCATGCGCAAAAACGCTTTTGGTCACTTCGACGTTCAGGCTGAAGTCAGTGTTCACCGCTCATGCGCAAAACGATCATTCGTGTACTTTGAAGTTTCTGTCCGACGACTTACCTATCGATGTTGCCGTCTACAGCGTTTGTCGCTCCGTTCAGGCTTATGTCTTTCGAATTTCGCGCCAGAACGTTCACTTTGACGCTAAGGTTGAACTCATTCAAAGTTGCCGCCTCATGCGCTCATGCGCACAACGATAATCCGTGTACTTTGACGTTTTCGTGCGTTTGGCCCTAACCATCAAGCTGAAGTTCAGGGTTCACCGCTCATGCGCAAAACGATCATTCGTGTACTTTGAATTCCGTACGTCTGACGACTAACCTTTCAAAGTTGCCGCCTATAGCGCTTGCCGCTCATGCGCAAAACGATCATTCGTGTACTTTGAAATTTCCGTACGTCTGACGACTAACCTTTCAAAGTTGCCGCCTAGAGCGTCTGCCGCTCATGCGCAAAACGTATGCTATACTTCAGCTTTTCGACGTTTGACGCACGACGTGGACCACTCACGTACTTTGAAGTTTCCATCTGACAACTCACCTTTCAAAGTTGCCGCCTTGAGCGTTTGCCACTCATGCGCAAACACGCTTTTGGTCACGTGCAGGCTGAAGTCTGAGTTCACCGTTCACCCCCAGCGCATATGTACTTTGAAGTTTCTGTCACTTACCGCCTAGAGCGTTTGCAGCTCATGTACAAAGGTATGCCATACACGTTCAGGCACATGGCAGGCGTGCTTGGTGCACTTCAGATGTGTCAGATGCGAGTCAGGTGGATGTCAGATGCTAGTCAGGTGGACGTCAGATGCTAGTCAGGTGGACGTCAGATGCTAGTCAGGTGGACGTCAGATGCTAGTCAGGTGGACGTCAGATGCGAGGCAGACGCCTGAAGACGTTCAAATTTCCCACCTAGAGCGGACTGGGCATGGAAACTCCCTGACGTCTGTCGGTCATGCGCATAACGATCAAGTGTTCGTCATATGCTCTGAGGCTGAGTGACAGGTGGCATCTGATGTGTGCGCAACCAACTTCAGAGGATACTTTGACATAGGCAGATCAACTTGACTGGTAGTAGGCCAAATGTCTCGCATTCGAAAAGTGAACAGAAACATGTGCGAAAAACTGCACAAAAACTTAGCATTTTTGAGGCGAAAAAACAGCACAAAAACGGTGCGTTTTTGACGCGTCAAAAGTGACCAAAATACGTCGTTTTTTGCGTGTTTTTTCGATGCTCATTTTCGATGCGTCGAAGTGACAGAAAAACATCGTTTTTCACGCGTTTTCACGCATCGAAAATGAGCGTCGAAAAAAAGCGTCAAAAACGACGTTTTTCTGTCACTTCGACGCACCGAAAATGAGCACCGAAATGTCGTGAAAAACTGGTCGTTTTTCGATGATTTTTGTGCGAAAATGAGTCGATCAAAATCGCCGGTTTTTCCCATAAGAATACATGTAAAATGGGTTGAAAATTGTGCGATTTTCATCGACTGTTTCTCGCCCAAAATTTGTCATTTTCAAAGTGACCAAAATACGTCGTTTTTTGCGTGTTTTTTCGATGCTCATTTTCGGTGCGTCGAAGTGACAAAAAACCTTCGTTTTTCACGCGTTTTCACGTATCGAAAATGAGCGTCGAAAAAACGCGTGAAAAATGACGTTTTTCTGTCACTTCGACGCATCGAAAATGAGTGTCGAAAAACACGTCAAAAATGGTGCGTTTTGATGCAATTTTTTCGTCGAAAAAACTGCATCAAAATGGAACGTTTTTGCGTGCGAGAAATGACACATCTCAGAAATGAGGCAAAGCATACAACAAAGTAGTTTATTCGTATCATTCAAAAGTACATAGTCAAGGCGTCTCAAGGCTAACGTGGGCAAATGGGCTGCAGAGATGGATGCTCGAACTATCCACACAGATTGGTCTATACTGCACGCTCATTTTCTGATGCAAGTACGACTGCTTCATTGTCATGCACATAGTGATCGATCATATTCATGATGTAGTCGTTGGTGATGGGATGCTGTAGGACCTTGATTCGGTTTATATGTACATCACACTGTTCCACTTCTTTGAAATGACTCTTGATACGGTTGCAGATATCGATGGAATGGGATACGTTTTCCCACTTTTTGAGCAGACGCACACCTCTTTCGCCAAGTACTTTTTCAGCATGTTTCCAATTGCATTGTTGACGTCTCAGTATGTACCACTCTGTGTCGGGTACCACTTCGAACAGACCAAGACATCGAACTTTTTCTTCGTTGATCGAATAAGGCGTCAACCTGGGTGCGATTGATTCCCTCAGGACAGAAATGTTTCTCTGGATCCTCTCTTCAACTTTCAGACGTTCGATCTCAGCTCGTTTTCGTTCAGCTCGCTCCTTTGCAATCTTTCCGGCATTTTTACGTCTCTCGTGGGAAGCCTTGCGTATTTCCGTGACCAGCATCTGCTTCAACTCTTGCACCGATTTCACTAGTTCACAGTTTTTTTGCCTTAGCGAATTCACATCATCTTCCGACGTTTGTGGTTGCGACGTCCACTGACTCGCGTAGTTACGGATTTTCTTCAACATTGTTGCTCGTACGACTCCAACTGATAGACTGACGCTCTACCGATTTTCATGTACATGTCAGGAGGGGTGGTGGTAGTCACGTGGTCAGACGCTCGATGGGGGCAAAGTCCATTGAGGAAGCCTATACGCATGAGCGAATTCACGTCGTGCGTCAAACGTCGAAAAGCTGAAGTATAGCATACGTTTTGCGCATGAGCGGCAGACGCTCTAGGCGGCAACTTTGAAAGGTTAGTCGTCAGACGTACGGAAATTTCAAAGTACACGAATGATCGTTTTGCGCATGAGCGGCAAGCGCTATAGGCGGCAACTTTGAAAGGTTAGTCGTCAGACGTACGGAATTCAAAGTACACGAATGATCGTTTTGCGCATGAGCGGTGAACCCTGAACTTCAGCTTGATGGTTAGGGCCAAACGCACGAAAACGTCAAAGTACACGGATTATCGTTGTGCGCATGTGCGCATGAGGCGGCAACTTTGAATGAGTTCAACCTTAGCGTCAAAGTGAACGTTCTGGCGCGAAATTCGAAAGACATAAGCCTGAACGGAGCGACAAACGCTGTAGACGGCAACATCGATAGGTAAGTCGTCGGACAGAAACTTCAAAGTACACGAATGATCGTTTTGCGCATGAGCGGTGAACACTGACTTCAGCCTGAACGTCGAAGTGACCAAAAGCGTTTTTGCGCATGAGTGGTAAACGCTGTAGGCGGCAACTTTGAATGAGTTCAGCCTGAGCGTCAAAGTTCTGGTGCGGAATTTGGAAGACTTAAGCCTGAACGGAGCGACAAACGCTCTAGGCGGGAAATTTGAATGATATGAGCGTCGATGTTCTGATGAGAAATTTGGAGGACTTCAGCCAGTCAATGTATCCAAAAGCGTTTGTGCGTATGAGCGGCAAACGCTGTAGGCGGCAACTTTGAATGAGCCTGAACGTCGCGACAAACACTCTAGGCGGGAAATTCGAAAGACTTCAGCTTGAACGTCAAAGCGTTGGTGCGCATGAGCGGCAAACGTTCTAGGCGGCAAAGGTTGGTCGTCAGACGAAAACTTCAAAGTACCCAGCAGATCGTTGTGCGCATGACCGTGGCGTGCAAGACGTGGCGGGAATTTTGAACGTTCTAGCATTCCGCGCAGCAGTCATGGTCACGTGATACGTCAGATGGCGGGAACATTTGGATTTCAAAGACTGACGTGGTCGACGGCGTTCTGGGTGGGAAAGTTCCCAGACGTCCTTCTACGGCTCTTATGCCACGCTTGAGGCGGGATATTTGACATTTGAAGTGTATGCTGTTTCCTCCATTACCCCCTCAGTGAAGCATGGATACGCACCAACCGACGATGTTGCACTTGAGAGAACATTTCCTTAGATCTGGGGAAAATTCTATAGGATTTCCTTGATATTTCCCCAGATTCTGGGGATATTTTGCGGTTGAGAATGCCACAAGAACGTGACGTGAAGTTTCAAAGTATCGAAAGCGCATGTCTGTGTGTGCAGACCTATGTGGGAGGTGGAATGAAACGAGGCGCCAAATTCAAACGTATATTCAAGATACATATATCTTCATGAATGAGGTGATTGGTGAACGGCAAACGGGACAGTTTTCACCGCATCTTACACAGCATTCGAGACAACAAACCAAATGTCTGCAAGGCATGAATACAATGCATACTTCATTGTCCAAACAAACTTTACAGGTCAGCGGTGGCGGCGGCGGAGACGCCCTGGACGGTTGAAGTTTCATCATGAAATCGCATCCGTCGTGACAGCCATGTATCCAAACCGAATCTCCTTGTTTCCAGTGGGCTATTTCGGTGCCGCAGTGAAAGCATTTTACGTGATCTCCTATTCCAGTGTAGAAAAAGCCACATTCGGCAAGTTCTTGAGGCGTCTGATTGAGACCGATGGGCCAGTTTTCGAAAGTTGCGAGACGCCGCATGAGAACACTATTTTCCGTATGTGTTGGTCGTTTCACCCGATTGATGAACGAAGAAGTATCGCTGTCGAAAAACGTACAATAGGGTGTCCACCTGAAGTGGTCCATCAAAGGATCATCGCCAGTCTCCCAATTGAATCCTTCGACACCGCAATTGAGACAGGTAACTGTGTCGTCGTCGTCTCCTGAACCGGTGTAAACGAAACCGGCACTGGCCAACTTCTCTTTCGGAAATGTCGAAGGCCAGTTGCGAAACGTTTGAAGTCTCTCGGCATACGAACAGTCTGCAGCCATTCTCGTTGGAAGACAAATGAGTACTGAAGACTCCAATCGAACATGTGACGAATTTGGGAATGCTTTTTGTGGAGGGGTGGGACCAACGGTGAACTATAAGGCCCCCCTGTCCATTGTCGTCACGTCATGGGTGTATATTCCCCCAAGTATCTGATTTTTTCACTTTGGATCCCACGACAAAACATGCGGTCCCCACCGCTTGCGGGGAATGTCAACTCAATCATCGTGTTCAGCACTCAGGTAGACGTGATATGATCGGCATGGGTCGCGTTCGGCCTAACGCAGTCAGTTCAACAGTCTCGTTTCAAAACATTCCATTTTTTTGGAGGGTCGAACACCGTTTTTTCTGCCGCCGTGAATTTCCACTCTTACGATTCGGATATTGTTCACGGTTTGAAGGTCACCGATGACTCAGAGCTGTCTTTGTTCGTTTTACTGCTGATCGAAGGTCACTCTGTTTGTGTGATGACTCATAGCCTGTGCGTCATTGAAGTTGTTGACTTGTCTGAACATGTCTGCGATAACCTCGCATTCCTTATCGTCATTTGGCCGGTATGGGATGAGTCGTATCGCGGTGAATCATCGAAGGAAACATTTTCACTTCTCGGGGCCGAATTCCGACTTTTGGAGAATCGGAGAGCGTCCACAGGGGACTACAACTGTTTTTTCGAGTCGCTCACATCTCAAGAGGGCGGCGGTTGTCAACGGTTTTCATTGGCCCAACGTCTTCCCCTTTTTCGCTCGATTCCATAACGGTTGACCTGACCGGTCCACCTATTTTGTTGTGAACCAGAAAAGCCCTCTCAGAGTATCGGTTGACATTGGAAACATTTTCATCGCATTCGGCTTGATGAGTACAGCCTTCCCACCCCCATTTTTGTTGGTCTTTTCTCTCTCGTCGAACGAGAGCAGTCACGGTTGACCTTACGGCCCTCCTTTGTGTTGACATGCTTTCTCATCAGCTGAACGTCTAAGTATTGATACGGTCATCCTTTGCGTTGACATGTTTTCTCAAGACATCTGATGAACGTCTAAGTAGTAATAGCTGAAAATTGAAGGAATGCATCTTTTTTTGGCCTGTTCGAGAAAGGTGAAATCTTCGTGGTGGACAGCCGTGTCGACATCGTCGGTGAGTGTCGGTTGACATTGGAGATATTTTCGTCGCATTCGGCCTGATGAGTACAGCCTTCCCACCCCCCATTTTGTCTTTTTTGGTTCAGGCGACCGACGAGAACTACGTTTCGTCACGGTTAACTCGAAGGTCCACCTTTGCGTTGAAATGCTTTCTCATCCACTGAACGTCTAAGTATTGATAGTTGAAAATTCAAATCTTTTTCGGTCTGTTCGACGTGGTGGACAGCCGTGTCGAAAACGTCGGTTTTTCGTCAAAATTCCCCTTGTTGCATCATCCCGGACGATTGTACTTCCCCTTACCGAGGTCATGAGAAATCATAGGCGGCGCGCGCCACCGTGGTGGGAGAAGTGGGAGAACTGACGCTCTCTAGCGCACATCGTCATTCAGTTGCCAGCTAGTACAAGACGCACACATCATGAGAATCGCGGTCGTTGATATCCAAGGTTTCGTCGTCAACGGGGTGTTCCACCCCAAAGAACTTGCCATCCATATCGGTCACCAGCGGCAGAATTTCCTGTTCAAGCCACCAATGCCCTATGTCTTGTTGACGGACAAGGACAAGAAGACCACCCGGTACTTGGAAAAGTACGTTCATGGCATTCCGTATTCTTCAGGGGACGTCGAGTACCACGACGTTGATGCCATTCTGCAGAAATACCTTCTGTACTCGGCCGAAGTCATATATGTGAGAGGTAGCCAAAAAGCCGAGTTCCTCTCGAGAAAAGTCCGAGATATTGGAGTGACCTGCCCACCGTCTATCCAGGACGTCTCCCAGTTCGACGGTACGACGCATGGAATGGAAAATTTGCAGCCAACGCCGACGCCTTGCCCGAACCACGCCGCCGCCTACAACTGCAAGTATATGTGTACACAGTTCAATGTAGACTCTATGCTCAGTTGGTTTTCCAATAATGTTTTACCTCGTTGAGAAATGTATGTTTTTTTCGATCAATAAATCGTATTTTCGAAAGGGTTGTTGTTTTTTCTCTCTTTCAGATTGTGGGGTGGGACATAATGGGGAATAGAGGGTGGGAAAAAAATGAAAAAACAAGAGTGTGGGACACAGATCACTGTGCGAGTTGGTTCTGAGTGTCGTGGATAGATGGCGTCCTCCGAGGCGGCGTCATCTGTCACTCACACTTACGCATTGGTTCAGAGTGGCGTGGATAGATGGCGTCCTCGGAGGGGCGTCATCTGTCACTCACACTTATGAGTTGGTTCAGTGTGGCGTGGATAGATGGCGTCCTCGGAGGGGCGTCATCTGTCACCACACTTATGAGTTGGCTCACAGTGGCGTGTATAGATGGCGTCCTCGGAGGGGCGTCATCTGTCACCACACTTATGAGCTGGCTCACAGTGGCGTGGATAGATGGCGTCCTCGGAGGAGCGTCATCTGTCACTTCCTCTGTCAGTCAAGTCATACGTCTGTCAAGTCATACGTCGGCGGTCAGTCAAGTCCTGCGTCTGTCATAAGTCTTCTGCCATTCACCACATACATCCTCTGTCATTCGAGTCGTTCACATCATACGTCGCAGTCAAGTCATACGTCAGAAATATTGCCTGTCATCCGAGTTGGCAGTCGTTCACATCATACGTCAGCTATATATCGTCTGTCATTCGAGTTGGCTGTCGTTCACATCATACGTCAGCCATATCGTCTGTCATTCGTGTTGGGCTGTCGTTCACATCACACATCAGTCAATTCATTTGTCAGCTGTCAGAAATATCGTCTTGTCATTCGTGTTGCCTGTCGTTCACGTCATTGGAGTCATACGTCTGTCAGTCAAGTCTTGCGTCTACCATTCAAGCCAAACTTCATATCATATTCCTCTGTCATTTGTCGTTCACGTCATTGGAGTCATACGTCTGTCAGTCAAGTCTTGCGTCTGTCATCCAAGCCAAACATCATACCATATTCCTCTGTCATTTGTCGTTCACGTCATTGGAGTCATACGTCTGTCAGTAAAGTCTTGCGTCTGTCATATGGTTACTCTGTCACGCATTCTCTCCAAATCAAAGTCAAAACGATTTCACATACAAGTATATATTTTCCTATAGGTTACAGTTCTCAAAAAATATGTGGATATGGGTGGACACAGAGAGAGAGAAAACTTCCTTCATGTTGTTGCCTAGTTCTCGATGAACTTGAAGGTATTTGTCTTTCCGACCCCTCCTTCTTCGACTACCAGGGCGTACTTCCCCGGAGTAAATTGGTCAATATGTCCCCTGAGGATTGCAAACACTCTTCTCGGAAGGAATACCTCGTACAGCTGGATATCGGCTATGATGGTCTCTCCGAACTTGGTTTTCACCAGGCGAAGCTTCTGAATTGGATAGGGCTTGTTTTTCTGCAAGCTGCTCATAGGAACGGTCTGCTTGTATCCAGAAGCGCTGCATATTGTGTTCAACTCTGCAAGGAGGTCCATCTGAAGCAAAAAACATCAAAATTTTAGGACATCCTGTACATACGTTCGAAAAAATGGCTCACGCTATATGAGTCAACACACTTGATGGAAAAATTTTGTCGCACACTGTGCTGCTGTTGGTTCACCCTGTATGAGCCAACACACTTGACGAAAAAATTATGACGCACACTGTATACGTTTGGAAAAACTCACACTGTATGAGCCAACAACAACATGCAGACCACTTTGACAGAAAAATTTTCGACACACCCTGTATATGCCGATACCTTCGAAAAATATCACACTGAGCCAACACACTTGACAGAAAAAGTTCAGACATACGCTGTATATGCCGTTCGAAAAACTCACACTGAGCCAACGGAAAAGGTTTCGACACACGCTGTATATGCCGATAAGTTCGAAAAAATTCACACTGAGTCAACGAAAAAGGTTTCGACACACGCTGTATATGCCGTTCGAAAAAACTCACACTGAGCCAACGAAAAAAGTTTCGACACACGCTGTATATGCCGTTCGAAAAAATTCACACTGAGCCAACACACTTGACAGAAAAAAGTTTCGACTCACGCTGTATATGCCGAGATCAACACTTGCGCATGAATAGCTCTCAACCTGTATGTGAGCCGTTTCGAAAAAACACTCCCGAGCACGAAGGAAAAAGAGGTACTTACATTTTTCAGTCTGATCACACTGTCGTTCTATAGCGGTATATATCGTATGAGTTCTAGCAGGAAACTGACTTCGATGGTCTGATGGCGGACACACAACACTGTCTTCGATGGCGGTATCGTACGAGTTCTAGCAGAAGACTGACTTCGCAGCAATCAAGAAGTTGGATCCCCTACCCGCGCCGCGTCTATCTCGTTGACCTCTAGAAGAATATGACAGCATTGCCTCAACGTACCACCCACATGTGTCATGAACGCCGCCTGAAGCGAAAGACGCTTCCAGTTCAAATATTCCCGCTCGAAATGGGTGCGGTTCTACGATGCCGCCCGAACGTTTCCGATCACGTCCGAAGCGAAAGACGCCGCGTATGACCGCATTTCTCGGAAAAGCGCTTACGTCATCACGTTTGCACGTGTGCTTTGTTTTGCAAGTCTCACGCAGGCATGACCTTCTGCAATTCTCGGAAAAACGCATGAGTCATCACGTTTGTTTTTCGTAAACAGCTCGGCGGTTGGGATTCACCCGAAAACCCATTAATCATTCATTCGATATCTTTGACGAACATGCCGACAAAAGAGCCGCCTTGCACGTGAGCCTGGGAACTCGCCGTTCGAACTTTTGCAGGTCTCGACATGTCGACGAAGACCGTTAGCGGACATGGGCGGAGTACCAACGGGGTAACGGGGTCCACGACCGCGCCCGCTGACATAGGCGTACTATGTTCCCTCAAACTCCCGAAATACCCTAAGGGGCTATCAGGACCGAGATCTCGGTCCTGATGGCCCCTTATACATACTACTGCTAAAGCTACCAACCTATTGTTATAAATAAGTATATTCCTATACATTTGAAATATTGTTTTTCAGTTGGGAATTTCTCGGATTTACTGCTCCGAGATTATTATTTCGATAAACATTACAAAAATTAAATGATTTAAACATTCATTTCTTTCTCTAAGCAGGATTAGACTCCACAGAAATATTATCCCTGGTAACTTTTCTGACATGCTTCGATGGTTATACAAGAAGACATATTTAACAGTGTCCTATTTACCTTACACTCTTCGTCCAGCAAATCCAACACGCCCAGCTTGGCTTCAATGAGATCTATGCAAGGCTGGTTGTCGTAAAACTCGATCATTTTCCACTCGATGCCCTCCCTGATGTATTCCTCTTGTTCGAGCTTGAAAACGTGCAAGTTGAACTGCTGCTGCAGCTTTTCGTTAGCGTAATTGATGCAGAATTGCTCGAAAGAATTCGTCTCGAACGTTTCGAATCCGTAAATGTCCAACACGCCGACGAATCTGTGTCTCGCAGAATCCGATTCCAACGACCTAGGAACACAAAGAGATGACATTAATAATATCAAACAAGTTAGTTGGAGGTGTCTACCTGTTTCGACCTTATTAGACTTCAGATGCACACTCACCTGTTGATGACTAGAACGATCCAGTTGAAGAGCGCCGCGTAAATGTGTTTCGCTAGCGCGTCTCTAGCGAAAGTCGCTTCTTCAACGGACATGGGTTTCATGAAGACTTCTCTCATCGATACCAGTCTTCTCGTGCACAGCGACTGCCGCATGTCTTCCTCGTCGATTTCGAGAAGCTCCGAAAGGACTTTCATGTGCTCGTCTTCCGGCTGAAACACAAACCTGGTCACTCGATTGTTTCGCTTAAAGAACTGTCGGAACCTCAGCACAGCCACCTAGAGCCACTCGAAAAAGGGGTATCTAGGATGCCTTCTATATAATAGAAGTAACTATGGAACACAAATCAGTTCGGATTCAAATGCCAATTCATTCAGTATGACCTATGGTACCGCGAAGGAAATCCCACTTTTTTTGAGTACTCACCGTTATCAAACACCCTTCCTGGTCCTGCTCGTTTTCGGTTTCTATGATGCAGTCCACGAATCGGATATTACCGATGTGCAGAACCGACGCCAAAATTTTGAACATGTCCTTTTGTTCTTTTTCCGAAAATCCGAGTAAATTCAACGCGTTGACGGTATCTTCGAAGTCTCGATAGTCGTCGACGCCCGGAACGTCGGGACTTTCGCCCTGATTGAGATAGTGGAATTTATTCTGGTGATCTGCAACGGTAATATCTCGATTAAATCACTCTATCATCTATCAGATATTTTTTACAAATGCATACTGGGAGCTAGATGTTGTGCAGCAGAGAAGCTGCTTTCGCTTTTTTGAGCAAATCACCTTATCAACGAAAACTTCTCTGCGATGTTCTGTTCAGGTCTCATCGAGGTCACAAAAAGACTTCGATAGGTATGTCCACACTCATGCACTTTCGCCTGCGCTAAACGCATGCCTCAATATTCAACTTCTATTACATTGGTGAATCGTAGTTGTAGTGTGCCTGGGTTTCTTTAGTGTCATCATGGAAAACGAACGAACTCTACAATTTATAGAAGACTATAGTGTTTGTGGGATATTCAAGTCATACACGAAAAATCCCAACGTGATGACGCCTACGCTGATACATGAATAAATACAATTGAACCGAGAAGGGCAGATTTTTAATCTACCCAGAAAATTTGCTACGTCAATTGAAAAACATTTCTTTCTGAGTGGAACATTTTATCAGTCAGCAAATTTTCGTATTTCTCAATTTTGCATATCAACTGACTTCTCTGGAAGAAAAGTGTGTAGAAACTTATAGTAATCCCATGAAATGATGGTAATGTTAAGTTTATCGGGCACCAAGCGATAAAAAAAAATTTTTTGCGGGAACTTACGTATTTCGACCTCCTGAACAGAAAACTTGAGTAAAAATTTTGGCGCTCTCCAATAGTTTTCAAGATACAGGGCATTTTTTGGGTCAAAAATGGGATTTTTGAATACACGTTCCTGCATCAAAATTACACTTGGAATTCATCCTTCTTTTTTATCAGCACAATGTACACATCCCTAATTATCCGTTCCACACTTTTTTTCATTCGGAAACACTAGTTTTATAACAAAAAAATGCACTTTTCCTCAACAACAACAGAAACATTGAAAGTTCGGCATGTCACTGCAAAATGTTTAGTGTATTTTTTTTATGAGGGGTTGGTACCTTGGAAAACCATAGCACACTATTCAAATTTGAAATATCGCGAATTAATTTTCCTTCATTTTGAAGTTTTTACGTAAATAATTAAAATGATTTAATTATTCGAATATATAGCCTTAGTGCATAATAAGAGGGCATTAGTTAATTACCTTACAACAATAGGAATATTTCTCTCGACAATTCAATGCCCGAGGTGTGATGCAGTATGCACTTTGAATAAAGATTTGAATAGTGTGATCTGGTTTTCCAAGGTACCAACCCCTCATAAAAAAAAACGCTAAACATTTTGCAGTGACATGCCGAACTTTCAATGTTTTTGTTGTTGTTGAGGAAAAGTGCATTTTTTTGTTATAAAACTAGTGTTTCCGAATGAAAAAAAGTGTGGAACGGATAATTAGGGATGTGTACATTGTGCTTATAAAAAAGAAGGATGAATTCCAAGTGTAATTTTGATGCAGGAACGTGTATTCAAAAATCCCATTTTCGACCCAAAAAATGCCCTGTATCTTGAAAACTATTGGAGAGCGCCAAAATTTTTACTTAAGTTTTCTGTTCAGGAGGTCGAAATACGTAAGTTCCCGCAAAAATTTTTTTTTTATCGCTTGGTGCCCGATAAACTTAACATTACCTAATAATATATAAACGTCGGGGATATATGATATCAGTTATCAAGATATATTGGCCATAGTCGTTGTACTGTAAAGACCCGATTAAAGGAACATTAGTCACACCGAAAGGGTAGAAAACGTAACTGAAGGAAATGAATGTGGACAGGTAAGAGGCATGCCTCTTATCGCATCCAATACTGCAAATGGAAGCGCAAGAGTGTGGGCATACCTAATTTTTTCTTCAAATAATCGCTCATCGGGGCAATAAATTTCCATGTCATGATTGTGATGTCTTTTCGAATCTACCAGAGACATAATTTCGACACACATTATACCTACATAACACACCGAGTTCTCACACAATCTCATTTGATCACAGAATGTGAAGAAAATAATTCTAGATGGTCTGAACAACAGATATTCATTGGAATTAGTCATGTTGAACTTCAATCCTATGGTGTACGACATAAACGAGAGATACATGTATACCTACGAGATGAGTCTGTGATAACTGAGGTAATTCACTCACCCAAATGTAGATGGGGCAACTTCCGCCTCGCCGAACATATCTGATAGAATATGTGATAGTTCCTTTCGTCGGGCGCTTGGAATACCACCCTCGACTTTTCAAGCAGATACGTACGCATCGAAGCTCCGTTTATGTGATACTGCTTGTTGAATTGCAACTCGATGAACTTGCCGAACCTCGAGCTGTTGTCGTTCCTTGTAGTTTTTGCGTTACCGATAGCCTAAAAACAAATAAAAGATTACACAGTGCTTTTCTTCAATGTCTCCCCCACCCTTTTATAAACTGATGCATAAATACTGAATTTTGGAGTAAAATTGACAGATGTAAATTTCAAGATGATGACTCGGCGCCATCTGGAAAAAAAATTAAATGGGGGGGGTCTTGTCGCACATCTTTTCGAAGCTCCTGACGAATACTTCACAACTATGGAATATGAAGTCGATATCTTTACCTACTACAAAATGGCGGAACATTTAATAATCGACTGAATTCATCGATGTTCAAATTTCTACTTTGAGAAAAACAGGCTGAGTTCAGTTCAGAAGATGCTCAAAATGGTTGTCTTAAACATCTTGAAATAAGAAAAACCTGTCCGATATTTCACGTCAAACATTTTCGAACACAGCAACGTCGATATTTCTACACATATTTGTTATTCTCTGCCGTATATTCAGTATTGAAGCAGGGGCAGTCTCTCACAACTTCTGCTTCAAATAGTCCCATAAAAAAAGTCTGAAGGTGTCAAAACTGGCGAGTTTGCTGGCCGTTCCCCAGGACCTCGATTGCCATTCCAACGACCTTGAAAAGTATTATCAGAATAGTTTCTTACTTGTCTGGAGTGATGTAGTGGTGTTCCGTCTTGTTGGAATAATAATATCCATATCGAATTCATTAGGATTCACTTCGACAATTTCGGTGATTAGAAGATCAACAGTAGTTTCCAGCATGTACGAATACAGTTTCCCTGTTGAATTTTGTTCAACTGACCATTATGGAGATAGTTTACATGGTACCCATCTACGTGTAAAATCGAAAACATAAATGAGAATATTTGAACTGACCAACGATGTTCATTGTCGTATTGACATTTCTGTTTTTTTAAGAACAAAAAATAACTTATCAAACCTTATCGGGTTGTTGGGATCGCCATATGGCAGATAAAACGAATATTTCTAGAAATATCGATATTAATGTGTTTGTTTTCAGGTAATTATCAAATGTTCCGCCATTTTGCAGTAGGTGAAGATATTGACTTTATATTCTATGGTTGTAGAGTATTCATCAGGAACAAGACCCCCTTTCCTTTTAATATTTTTATCCAGATCGCGCCCAGTCGCCTTCTTGAAATTCTCTTCTCCCAATTTCACTCCTAAATACAGTATTTGTGCATTGAAGAAAAGCATTGATTGAGAATACTAATCAATTCAATATGGAAGCTCTGTGACTGTGGAGTACCCCAGGGTTCAGTACCCGGGCCACTCATCCTCCACAGTGTACAGGTACGAAAAAATCGTCACTCGTCGCGTTCTCACCTCCATGATGGGACTGCTGGCGAGCACCTTCTTCTCGATCTGCGTTTCCGTATCGTTGCCGCCCACCGTGGCGAAATACCTCATCGTGTATTTGGCAGATACGGTCTTGCCGGCGCCGCTCTCGCCCGACACGATGATGCTCTGGTCCCGTTGCTCCCTCTCGAGCTTCATGTACGCCTCTTCGGCCACGGCGAAGATGTGCGGGTCCAGGTTGCCGAGAGCCTGGCCGCGGTACGTTTGGATCGTGTCGATGTCTGCAACAGTAATAATTATCAACGGAATAATCGGGATTGGGTGGAATTACTGAAACCAATTGAAAGATTTTGATCCTGTTATAATTTTGATATTCAGTAAAAGCGAGCATTTTATTTATCTCGGTAGTTTTCTTTCATATTTAAATCACTATAATAGTATATTACGTAACGAGGAGGATAAGTAACCTATTACGCATGAGAGGTAACTACCATCATCATCGAGTTGCGTAGTGCTCTTTTTCTATTCCCACCATGCTTTCTGCGCTTATTTCTGCTACTGTAGCCGAAATTTAAGAAGGCAGAGCTGCAATGAAACTGATGAAACTTAGTACTGAGAAATAAACATTATAATCGCATCACAAAAAAAAATAACGCCCAACGAAGAGGGCACGGGTCGGCTAGTGACGTCATATGTTGACAGAAAAAAAATTAAAAAGTTTATTATATTCTTCTTATCTACAACTGTTAAGTAATGATTATGATTTGACACTTTTTTTGAATGTCATAATGACGTTTATTACAGCACTAGTGCTTTTTTGAATCTATTTCCGCACTAATGCGGTAATGAGATAGGAAAGTTAACAACCTTCCTTTCCCTGCACCATTTTCCATACCTATCATACATTAAACGGTATTTTTCTCGGGATTTCTCGGGTGCCAGATTTGAAATGATACTTGTCGCCGCATTTTCAATATCGGATGGTAAATCATCTTCACTTGAAGACATTTTCACTCAAGAAGTTTATGATGGTTCTGGATATCGATCTGACAATTTAATTTGACATCAATAAACGGCTTTGTTTATACCTACCGTTGCTACGGTCACAAAAATGATCACAGACAACTTGTGTTTTCAATTATCAGAAAACTGTCATGAGTAGGTACGTCGAAGTGGAATATCAATGAGGTACATTTAAAGATAGTTATGAAAATTAGTCTAAGAATCGAACCTAAGTCGACCTATTCGACCTTCACCGAGCTGATAATAGAATAAAACATATTTTATAATGATTTTAGTATATTAAAAGATATATTTAAAATGGGTTTGCTAAAAAAATACTGGTCAGACTATTTTCAATTATTTTTCAAAAAATGATTTTTAATAAAATTTTGCAACATCAAGATTATAAAAAATTTTTATCCTGACATAAAGTATAGAATGTATAGAATGTGCAGCCGTTGGGTTGTCTATTATTTTCCTGGCCGAACTACTGGGTTGTCAGGTACAAACAGGTATGTCGATGCCAGTTACTTTCACTTGATTTGATAATTGAAAAAAATTTATATCACCATAAGCGCTGTTTTATTGTGAACACGTTGATATAAGGTTGTCTGCAAAAAAATCGGTCCTACTAGGGGTTTGTGAATTTTAAAGATTTCAATTTGAACGCGCTCGGAAAGGTATGACAGAGAGATCTGAGGTCAGTATACCGTATAATAATAAAGGACCCAACTTCGCAGTCGCTCGGGATGGGACCCTGAATATTAGGAAGTGCGCATTCTCAGTAAGTAAACTATGGAGGGTAGAGGTACCTCTGCCACCCTCCATATAGTGAACAGTGCGCATTTTTTTGGAGCAACTGACATTTGAGTTGCAAAAATATTATTCAACTACATAACAAGTATGGACGTCCTGAAGATATCCTGATTATTAACAATGAACGTTACGAAGAAGTCCATAAGACGTCCACGTATGTTCAAGTGGGACGTTTTGAAAACATCTCTAAGACGCATTCTTGTGTTATCTGGGCGCAAATAAGTATACACACCAGAAGATGAAATATTTAATATATTTAACATACAACCTTTTTGCGAGAGAAATAGGTTCTGAAGTATCAAACAAGTATATCATTCTTGGTCACACCATTGTCAAAACTTCATCGAAATGTGAGATGGTCACTCGAAATTGACTAAAATGATTATTAGGACCACAGACTCTCATTAACATCAATTCTACGATATCAAAAAAATTGGGAATACTTAACATGTTTTTACGTTTCCCAGTTTCCAGAGACAATATAATTGAGAGAAATGAGCCAAATTGTTCCAGGCTTCCATATTGATATATTTTCATCGAAAAAAAAAGCGTGAAATAAAATAAATATTATGATATACAGACTACTGACAAATGACAATCGCAATGAAGTTGAACTATTTTGCGGTATGTGCGGCAGAGCCATCTAATCCGCAAATTTTACTGAAAGATCGGACAAGCATGTCTACGCCTTGATTGCGATTTATTTTGGTATTCAGCAGGATAGTGCACCCATTCAACTGTCACAAGAGTACGACCTAGTTGAAGAATGAATAAATGATGTTCTCTTTTGAAATCACCCTCGTATGTGAAGAATAAACCATAATATGTCTGCACCGGAATGAAAGTAACGGGCGAAACAATAACAAAAATTGGGAACTCCTAACGGGGCGAGCCTTATGTTAATTCTCCATGAAAAATGGTTCGAAAGCAACGAAAACGACGAGGGCGTTCGCGGAATACCAAATTTCCAAGAGAAATGTTGGCCGCACCTGCTATTCGTAATGACTCTTTAGGAACGGTTTCCAGAAAAGAAAGTAAATTACAAGGCACGAAATATAAATGACGATTAAACTACACGTTTTCGTAATGATTATCAGCCATGGCCACGAAACGATAGGGCATATTACGAATTGAACATGTCGTAACCACTAAAGAGGCCTGGTGGTAAACAAACGTAAATAAACGATAAGGAATAACGAAAGCAAGGAAAAGGTTTTTCAATTCGTTAGTTTATTGTTGATAGTCTAGCGATATTATTCGATGTATACTTTTACTCAAGTGTTAATCTATATTTTCCTATCATAGTTTTTTTCTGTGGTAATCGAGTACTAATTGAAGCGATTAAATTTCTGTGTAAGCTAATCCCCGTAATGACACATACGATACACTTCGTATTTAATAAACAAATTTCACTTCATTTGATTAACGCCTAATAAGGGTCAACAATTCATTAAATGGTTATTAGATCGAAGTGTTTGTTGATATTCATAATCACCTTAGTATTCGAAATTAAAATCAATGAGCAAACGAATCGCTAGTAGGTTGAATTAGACAGATACCTATATGGAAGAACACATTATACTCTTTTTTTTTAATGACTTTCGAAACTGTTCACCGCATCAGATAATTTTGACGCTATAGAGCTGTCGATATATTTTACTTCCATTACAATCCCAAAAAGTTGCAATGTGGGGTCTGACCATGCTAAAACACTATATCTATCAAATAAAGATCAACAATGATTAGTTGGAGATCGACAAGAGAAATTTTCACTTTCTTGAATTTTTTGGTGTTTTCGGGCTTCTGAGCCCTAGTCTGCAGGTTTTCTGGCCTGAAGTTTTGTCTGCATCTGCGGCAGACACTCACAAAAGCGAATGTCTGCCGTAAATAACGTCAGGCCCAAAAACCTGCAGAACACGGTTTAGAAGTCCTGACACACTTAACAATTCATTAGTTATCGTCCGTGAAAGTTTACAATCTCTGATTTCATTTTCTTCTTAAGTTTTTTTGGTTTCTTGACAGTTTTCCGAAAACGAACCTAAAGAGAAATATTTGTGAAGAAGATTTGAAAAACGAAAGCAAATTTGTTTCCGAATCGTTAACGATTTGACCATTCATTAGTTTTTGTTTTTTTTTATAGGCAAATTTGAGTTGAACTGTTTTTCAATTGACTTAGCAAATTTTCGGGGTAGATTGAAAATTTGCCATTCTAAACTTGTAGTGAGTTTAATATCAATTTTTATTTTTTCACATTGTGGTTCGTTGAGAACCCAAACAAAGAAGAAATAACTCATCCACCACAAAATAATTACTTTCAAACACACTATCACACTATTTTTCAATATTTTTCATTCATCATTCTTGAAGCCAATCAAGCCTTCATAACTCTGAATCCCTTTTTTTAAGAGGGTATATCCCGGTCAACCGAACTATCACGAACAAAGTGTAGGATATGACATCTCACGTCGTGGCTAGAATTTTTTTTTCTAAAACTCAAAGCTATTCACGAAAAAGAAAGACAATTGAATGTTTCTATATCACTAGAATTCGAAGTTTACATTTCAATTGAAAAATAAAATATGATTTCTGCTCTCACTGAATTCGAAAAACAAGGTGTTGAATTTGTCAAGCCCCAAGATGAAAGTCAATTGTGTCTTTATACAACAAGATTAGGAAATTTCAGTTTCAACTAAAAATATAAATATTTCTGAGTACTGCTTGAAAGTCATTTTTTGTTGCGAATGAATTATTTCTTATAAGTTTTTTCCGAGTTCCTCAACGTACCACAATATGAAAAAATAAGAAGCAGTATTGGAATCAATACAAGTGTAGAAGGGATGATTTTTAATCCACCCCGAAAAGTTGCGGCGTCTATCTTTCTGAATATAACAAGTCAAACACTCTGCAACTTCTCGTTATATAAAATTTTGCCTATTAAAAAAATAATAAGAACTAATATACGTGAAAATAGTTATCGTTAACGTTTCGGAAACTAAATCCTTTACCGTTTAGTTATCGAAGATGACTTGAACATACTGAGAAATACAGCTGAAAGCACATTTGAGAAAGTCATAATGTGGTCTGAGAAAAATAATTTGCATATGAATAAAACGAAAACTAATATGTTACAGTTCATGGTAAAAGGCCAACAAAATGAGGTGTCCCTGTTTGTGAACACTGATTTGGAATTAAATGCAATAACATCTACAAAAATGTTAGGTGTTGTTTTTGATAACAAATTGCAATGGACTGCTATTCTCTTAGGTATCTCTCAAATTATTGTAGCAAAAACATTTTGCTAACCCTATATTATGCAAATTTCAATTCTCATCCCAGGTATGGTATTTTGAACTGGGGCACAAGCTCCTCTGTAGGCCGAGTGTTCACCATACAGAAGTATGCTGTAAGGATAATTGCGAAGTTAGGATTTAGGGATTCTTGTAAGGAAACATTTCGGAATATGAAAATATTAACAGTTGCGGGAATGTACATTCTTGAGGCTTGCACATATGTATACAGCAATAGAAATAAACTGGCTGCCAATAGATCAGCAAGTCAACATCGCACTGCACTCTATCAAAAGAGTTTTGAATATCTGGGATGCAAACTCTATAACAGACTTCCTGATAGAATCAAAGTCTCACGAAATGTATACATTTTCAAAAGAAAAGTTGAGAAGCTACTATTAGCAAAAAATTGCTACATTGTAGAGGAGTTCCTGTCGTGATTTGGCATTTGTATGTGATGTATATGTTTTTACATTTATATAAATTCACAGTTAATTTTATTTATAGAAATTTGTCCTATGTGTACCTATGTGATGTTTCTATACTAATATCCACTTCTATTTATTCCTTTCATTTATATACATCTATCTAATGACGTTTTACTTTTTTTTATTTGTAGTACCACGCTGTTGGCGTGCAAACTAATTTGAGGAAATAAAGAACTTATTATTATTATTATTATGAAAGAACTGTTTTTCATCAGACGCAGCAACTTTTCGGGGTAGATTAAAAATCTGCTCTCCTACACTTGTATGGATTCCGATATTAATTGTTATTTTTCAGATTGTGGTAGGTTACAAACCTAGAAAACTACGGAATAAATATTGATCCACCACAAAATAATCACGTTCAAACATTTCTTCTAAGTAGATCAACATCTGCAAAATCTGACGTTCAAACAGTTTTCCTAAGCAGATCAATTTGTACGAAATCATTAAAATCGTCATTCCAATGGAGTGGCCTGCAGGATCTCCAGACCTAACACCGTGGTATTGTCAACAGAACACAGTCGTTTGCAAAATGCGATGCTGAATCCAATGCTACAAAAAAAATTTCCAAACGATACTCACCGTATATGGGCAGATCATCGTAGGGGTTGATGGCCACCAGCACTATGCCGCAGTAGGTGTAGATGTCCCTGTGCTGGCAGAACCTCACCTGGAGATTGTGCAGCACGGCGGGCTCGTGAAGGTACGACAGCGCCGTCAGGTCGTTCTCCCCGATGAGGATCGCGGGGTTGCGCAGGAAGGGCAGATCCTTTTCCGACTTGACGGCTATCACTTTCGCCTCCCCCTCGTCCGTCGCGACGCTCAGCGTCCGCTTTGAGGGGGAGAAGTCTTCGAGCAGCTCGGCGCCCTCCCATACCTTGTCCGGGTGCGGGATCCATACTTTGGCGCCCTGGAACGGAAAAAATCCAATGGGGTTAGGTCGGGTGAACGGGCATGCTACCAAAAGAAAACTATCACTGATATATTGTGAGACAGTGACGAAGAATACCACGATAAATTAGAAAAATCTAAACAGGGGAACCTAGGGGAATAGAGCCTTTCTCTGTGTTGAGTCACCACTTGCCCCAGTAACGCTTTATGGTAACCGGTCAATAAGAAATATGCCAGGTTTAGTTCCTTTTGACGTGATATGCTTTCGTTTAGGCAAATCCTCTCGATCTGAGAAATCGGACCGAGAGTTTTAATTTGTTGACGGTAGGTCGAAAAGGGATTTTCCAAATTCTAATCAAGCGGCAGTAAATTTCGGCAATGACGGTCCTATCGGCGAAACTCTGACGGGATTTCTTTATCTGCATTGACAAGTTTCTCTGATAGAAGGTCAGCCCCTTTCAGAAAGGATTTGTAGTTCAACAATTCGAATAAAGAATTTGAGAGCGTTTGGAAGTTACGATGAATTCAGTTAAAGATTCAAAATTTTTTTGCGAGCTATGATCTCGTTCCATTTCTTGTTGTTCTTGCTTCTGTTCCTTTCCACACTCTGATTGTTACTGTTGCTAATGTTGAGTTAAATTTTTATCTCTAGTTGCTTTCATGATAACGCATTTTTGCATTGTTTGTAGTATACATAGTTCAGAACATAATAACTATCTCCATGATATAGTATGGTGGCTACCACAGCTAAATGGTTCCTCATTGTCAGAAAATATATAATGATTTGAACACAATTTAGGAACTGAAGACAATCATGAAAATCCCAGTAGCAAAATTGGTGGCAATAATACCTTCTTTTTGATATTGTTCATGAATATTCTGATTATATAGTATGTAAATCAACGATATAGTCCAAATATAGTGGATTCAAGCTAGCGAAAAATTGGGGAATTATGTAACAGTCCTTGAAAATGTGCCAGATTTGTGAACGTAACCTATAACCTTGTGGGTTACGGCTGTCGACGTAACCAGATTTATCAAGCGCGCCTTTGATGACAATCTCTCAAAGAGAGCAAGAAATTGAGAAATTGTGCTTGCGATTTCGCAGGTCTGAATCGAAGCATTATGATTTCTATGCATCTTGTACGCAGCGATCAGAGCCTACAGAGTGCTTCGCGCGTTGACAAGAATCGGCAGACACACCAACTTGGAAAAAGGATTGCCTTTACCTCTGTTGGAAGGCACACGAGGCGTATATCTTGAAATGTTCGGGAGTGAGAAGACCCATAGAACTTAGACCTCATTGAGCATATCTATTCACTTATACTTGGGTACTCATGCGGAGTCGGTTCTCGCTGAGTATAAGTATACTTGGCACTTTCATCTTCCTCATCTTCATACCCTGAGAAGAACTGAGTCATTTAATAGGTGTTTCTAGGGTTTTTCGCACATTATGGCCAGTGTGCTTAAACTTCAGCAATTTCTTTGACTCTCACTCCATTTTTATTCCTCAACTTTAGGAGACACTAGCCGACCCGTGTCCACTTTGTTGGGCGTTCATTATTTTTGTGATGCAATTATACTGTGTAGTTCTAAGTACTACTCAGTAAGTTTTATCAGGTTCAAGGGCGAAGAGTGTTTGAAAGAAGTCAAAAATGATATAAACCCATTTTGTATTCCGTTCTCATGTATAGATTAACAAAAATACCATTGTAGTGATTCAAAAATAAAAGCTAGCTTCAAAGTTCCACGGACTTTTCTGTAGAACTGATAGAGACCAACATTTATGGAAAACAATATGTTTGTCTATACCAAACCGTTTAGTCAGCGCATACCGTTAAAGCATCACATCTCGCCTGCTTTACTCCGAACTATTTTTTATTTAATTTATGTAAGTAGTATAACCAAATTAGAATTGATAGGCAAATGATTTTTTTTTGTACATGATACTGTGATTTATTATTCCATCAAAAATGCAAATCTTCTGGAAAATATTATTGAAAAAGATATTTAATTAATGAAAAATAGATGGGTGAAATGAATCTGATATATAGATAAAACTGTATACATGATCTTTAAACGAAATATTATGAAACAAATAAAATTAAAAATGAAGAATAGGATTTTAAACCAAGTTGAAGAACACAAATACTTACGCCTGATGATTGATGAAAATTTGAATTTTGAACGCCATGTGGATAAAGTTAAGGAAACAATCATTCCTTTATTTGGAACATAAGAAGAACTGATTTTCTAGATAATCAAATTCAAAATCTCATTTATAATGTCCATATTGTCTCACATATCAGATATTTAATAACATCATGGTCATCTTTGAGTAAAAACCAAAAAGAGATCATTTATCGAGTCATTTATCGTTTGGTGAATAAAGCAATAAAAGTTATTTTTTCGAAACCGTGGGAAACACCTCCTGTACAAATATACAAAGATATCGAAACTCTCACATTAGATAAACTAATAAAATTTGAAAGAGCAAAATTTGCATACAAACTAATAAATCATTAACAAAAAGGTAATAGTTATTCGAAGAAAAAATCAAAATAACATAACTATAATATCAGAAAGGCCAATAATTTCCACTTGAATAACATTAATTCAAATGAAGGCAAAAACAATCCTGTATCTAGTTGTATAGAAACTCACAATAATCTTTCAAACTGTATTTAAAATTCAAAATCTGAGAATATTCTCTTGAAAAAACTGGAGTTGATATCATAATGATATTCATCAATCAATAAATACGTAAAGTTGTTGAAATTGTTACTTTCTGTTTATTTTGAAATATTTGAATTCATTTATATACAATGTATTATCTTTCTCATACCGGAACTTGTTCTATTTGGAAGGTTTTTCTGTCAATAAATAAATGAATAAAATTATGTGTCACTGAATTTTTTGTTAAATCATAATAAAATATAGCCTACGTCACTCCTGAATTACCCCCTACAAACAAAATACACAAAGCCAGATACGGACCTCTAAGCATCGCAGATGCCTATGGTGTCAGATCCTAAGGCTGCGACACCGGTTGCCTTCCTAGCTATCAAGCTGACGTAAATACCCTTTATTTACAACCATTCGTTGAAAAATGTCACATTGCACACCTCTACTTCCCGCCCTCATTTCATCCATTCTAGGCTTCATCTGTCATTTATTGACTTTAGCTGACATATTTATATTGGTGACAATTGTATACCCCGTAGTCACGGTAACAATATATCTACTTGATTATTCTGAGAAAACCGCGTTCTTGGTAATTTGTCATTTCAAATAGGGCATGGTCTAATTCTGTACCGAAAACATTTTTAGCCTAGTCTTTTGATTTTTTGTTGTAAAATTGATCGTTTTCGTTAACCAGCTGACGAACGTAAACCCTCAGAAGTGCGAGCGATGGATCAACGAGGCCTCACCTCTTAACGTGCGATTACCCAGCACGGTGGCCCGACAGGGCAACGAATCCTTCCAGCTTGAAAGGCGAAAGTGCTTACCTCTACACTAACGAGAACCACAGACAAATATAATTTTATAAATTTCTATTTGGTAATTTTTTCCTTCATATTTCGAGGTCGAATGAGATTGACGAAATGTCTCACAAAAATGAAAAAACGTGCATTCGTAGAAGGTAACAATGAGGTTTATATTGACTACCTTTCGTTACCCAAATAGATCAATATTCGAGAAGCATGGTTAACCCAGCCTTCAACTAATCTTTCGAATACATTGTTCGATACTTCAGCATATTCGCGGCGCTCGAAAAAAAAACAGGTCTCGACACAATAATCCTTTTACCGTTATCAACATCGGTTCGCGTCTACGTGATTTCGTACGAATTAGCGAGAAAAGAATTCCAAAATTTCCGTTCACGATTCCGAACACATGCACCACGATTTTGTGCGATTTGTGTGCGGTGAGCACCGTGGGCCAATTTCGGTAGAGGTCAACGGCAACTTCCGTAATTGAATATCCATAAAGATTTATCGCCAGTCATGTTGACACAATGAACGAAACAGTCATGATTGTTTACAATTGGTTTTAGACTGTTTATAAGATATCGGGTCTATTTCGGAATATATTTCCATTAAAAGGGGAATCTAAACTGAGGCCCCCACCCCAGTATCAATTGAAATATTGCACTTCTTTCGCTTCGAATGTTCGCCCTCTCTGATTATCGCCCCTCTCACCATCCTTAACGAGATACAGCCGAAGTCATTTAAAAACAGATGACAGTGACTTAAGGCGGATTTCCACCAAACGGACTTGCTTGCGATTAGTTTCAATTTCAAAAACAGAAACAAACAACTTGTTGCAGTTTCGGAAATAAACTCGAAACTCGAATTCCACCAAACAAACAAAAAGTTAGTCTGTCGCGTGTTTTGTTTTGAGGTGTACTGTTTCCATCTCACGAACCAGAAGAAAATAAAAAACTATTGTCCCCAACCATTTCCACATAGCAGACTCTGTTTTCAAAAACAGAGACAAAACACCGAAACCTTTTGATCTTTCCGCCTGGCGACGGGACTTGTCGTTGTTGACAAAAACAGTAATTCGCGACACAAAGTCTTCAAAATGTTTCTAATTTTGACAACAAAAGTTTTTGTTGTGTCGAAATCGACAAAGTTGCTGTTTTGTTCGTTTGGTGGAAATCCGCCTTTATTGGTTCATGTTTCTCATATTTGGCAACATTCAATCGGAAGATTCGAGGAAACGATAGCTGTTGCACTCGATATTTCAAAAACGTTAGATCGAGTTTGGTATCGGGGTCTCCTTTCCAAATTGACGTCTTATGGTTTGCCCCCTCAGTTCTGTGCTTCGTTGAAGAGCTTCTTGTATGATAGGTCTCTGTATGTGGTTGTTGATGGATCATCATCTGATATTCTCCCAATAAATGCAGGTGTTCCACAAGGTTCAGTTCTGGCGCCCAATTTGTTTCTGCTTCATTTCAATGATTTGCTCGAGAAAATGTCTTGTTCGATACATAGTTATGCGGACGACAGTACTCTTTATGCCAGTTTCTCTTCCAGAGTTCCCATACGAACTCGAGAAACAAAAATTCAAAAAAACATTCACGTCAATAAAATTAACGACGATTTGGTAAAAATGATAGATTGGGGTAACATGAACTCGGTTGAATTTAATGCTAGGAAAACACAAGCATGTCTCTTCTCAAGGAAAGCCGATCTATCATCATCTAGTATTCAGATGTCAGGAGTAACTATTCCTACAAAGTATCTCGATGCTAGGAATTACGAAAAGTGATGATCTCTCGTGGAAAAACCATGTGAGCTCGATTGCTAACAGTGCTTCTCAGAAACTTGGATTTCTATTTCGTGCGAAGAAATACTTCACTACTCAGCTTCTAATGATCTACAAGGCTCAGATACGACCTGTCTTGGTTCAGCACCGAAACATTTATTGAGGCTTCTCGAAAGGCAATCCATCTTGTTGGTGATTCTTCGCTCACAGACTCACTCACTTCATTGGAACATCGTAGAAAGGTCGGAGACTTGTCTCTTTCCTATAGATATTTTCACGGTCGATGCTCTTCTGAATTGTTATCAATCGTTCCACCCTTGGCAATATCTACACGGATGACACGACGAGTACAGAATTCCCACCACTTTGTTGTGGATTTGGAGACCTGTCGAACCTCTCTTGCTCAGGGACCTTTTTTCAATAGAACAGCTGAGCTTTGATACTCCTTGCCGAAAAAGGTTTTTCCTGAGGAACTACAAAAATTCAAAAGGAATGTTGATTCGTATCTTATGTCCCTTGATTCACGCGGTGTTTTTTGAACATTACAGGGCTTCCCCTTCGTGTGAATCTGCATATAAAAAAACTACCATACAGATCCATCCTTTTTATTTATCAACAACACGAATGAGTTTGTATGAACTTAATACAGCAATCAACTTGTCACAATTCCCATATTTTCTAGTGGTAAAAAGTTTATAGTGATCCCACATGAACCTCACCATACCAGAGGTCTTGCACAGATTTTCTAAAAAGTTTATATGAAAGAAGCTAATAACTTTTTATGATTCACAGCAACTCCTTTGTAATCCGAAAGAAAAGTTAGAAAGACAGAAAAGTCGGGAATATTTGAAATCGGTTGTCAAGAATGCAACAAGGAATACATTGGCCAGAGTTGACGAGCTAGGAAAACCCGATTCAATGAACGTTATTCACACATAAGTTAGGTCAGTGAAGATTTGTCCCTCTGGTTGGTATTTTGACAGAGCTAGTTGAAGCGATCAGAAACAAATAAGTTGGTAGGTAACATCTCAAACATTTTCTTCGAGATATGTCTCGAAATTTGTTTTCCCTAATCAGAAAAACTCTGTCTTCCATTTTCTGAATGCATCTCCTCTTATACTTTATCGCTATGGCTATAAAGACATCTGCAATTTGAATACATGTAAATAGAAGGAATCATTGCCAAAAAGCAAGAAGATAATAATGATAAAAAACTAACACTTCGCCTTGAAAAAAATCGTGCAGAATTACTGCCGCAGGAATATGACCAGTCTTCGCAAAGTTATCGTCGAAAAACAGTTATCCATTGGTATGTCAATTAAAACATAATTGCGAGAAATCATACAGGATACCTGAAAGATAACTTGTTTATCTATTTTTTTTTAATTTGCATGCCATTTAATGATAACATATTCATTTCTCATTATTCCCTGCAATGAAAACACTCTGAAATGATCTTCATTAAATATTACAAAAGAGGCCACAGAAAGGAGATATTTCCACCAAACATCAAATATTTTTTTCAACGAACTAATACTTTTGTATTGTTATATTTCGACAGACAGTCATTATTGATTCTTGTTTAATTTTTCTTCCTTTTGATATGAAAAAAACCGATGACATTTCTTGAAATTTCTACAAAAATTATCATTTGTCTGAACATTATGTTTGATCTCTGAGCGAGACTGCTGGCTCTCCGAACTAGAAATCACATGTTGAAAGGTAAGACCTTGTTAATTCTCAGTATATACTTTGTCAACGCTACAAATGAGTGGAAATCCCATCTCATTTCTATGAATAGTTCAACGGTAGATACTTTTCTGGAATAACATCATTCGTCACACCATTGCGAGTTTCATCGAGGTCGACCTGACGAATACAGTCTTCCCACCCCTCGACGTGGGCCTGGAAACTCTTCGATCTACCCCGTTTTTCTCTGACAGTTGGTTTTCGAATAAAAGTAGAATTATGTATACACGGTGGTGCATTCTCGCCTGCATAGCTTAGAGTGACTCAAAAATTTTAGTTCGAGTGCCACAAAAAAAACCACACTGTGCCGACCGATATACCTTCAGATAAATCCCCAAAAACTGCTGCTGCTGATGCGCAGAAGACGCTAAAGAGACGCTTTGGCCCATTGCGCGAAATTTCGCAACTTTTATGCGTATTTGCGTCAGCAATCGGACGACGATCTCGATCAAATTCCAGATTAAACCAGACAAAAGCTTGCCACACATTGCGCAATGTTGCGTTCGTGGAAAACAATACGTTGTTGACTCTGGCGGACGATATAAATGGGACGCCGATTCCAGCACTTGATAGTTCTCCGCGAGCCATTCGCAGTGCATAACAAGCTGATATCGGTCGGAAAAGCGCTCGTTAAACCGAAATAATAGTGCGATTGGTCGAAATTGATAGTACGAGAAAATTTATAGTACGGGAAAATTATAGTGCAGTGATCGCTCGAGTGCAAAAGGCAGGTAATCTTGGTGGAACTTAAACGGTTTGCGCCTTGTTTCAGACACTATGACGTCACTCGAAAGGCCAGTTGAAAATCCGGTCCCCGTTCTGCCGGAAGGTCTGGACCAAATCATCCAAGCATCCGTGGAAAAAGCTCTGGAAGCCGTACTGCAGAGGAGGAGATGCCGCATACGCGACCTGAAATCCAGATCCAAATCTAGGAGCAAATCTAGGTCTAGATCCAGGAGAGGCCGATCGAGATCGCAGAGCAGAGGCAAACACGGCAGAAAATGGGGCAAGCGAGGTCACCTCGAAGGCATATCTCCTTCCCAAGACGATTTTTTACCGACTGAGACCGACGAAGAATGTCAAATGGAGTTCAAAGGCAGGAGACGCCACGGCATGAGACCAGGCCACCATGGTAGGAGACACGGCCACCATGGTATGAGACACGGCCACCATGGTATGAGACACGGCCACCACGGTATGAGACACGGCCGCAGATTCTCTTTCCTGGCGTGCGGCGCCAGACCTGCCGAACAGCAGAATGAAGGGGGAGAGGAGCCGATCGAGGTTATAGATTTGGTGGACCGGGAGAAAAGCCCCAGCGAAGAAGGGGAGTTGCAGAAAGATTTCGAGAACATGAATGTGGGCGATAATACTCCTGTTGCTGGGTCTGATAAGTAGTGAGAGGTAGGAATGGTAACACACAGAGGTTTTCTTATCGAAAAAGTAACGAAAATGAAGTTAAATAAGTACATTTCTCATAACCTAGGTGACGGTCTTGAATTGTTTTCAATTAATGTGAATATAAAAAGTGAGTAGGTATATTTTTATTTCACGTAAACAGAATAATATGAAATTTAATTTTAAGAAGTCTGTTGACGATGATTGAACTGTTGAAGATTGTTCAGTCTACGGAAGAGACGATATGAAAAGTGAAATAAAGGTATAAGGGATCGTTGGTTAGTTTAACATAAGGGGTTGAAAACGCTCTGTGTTTAATCATTAATTTCTTTCAAGTTATCTGGTACATTGGTGACGTATTATTGCATTCATATTCTAATGGTTACGGAAATCTGATCATTTCAAGGATCTGCTGGTGAAGATATTGGTGGAAATTCTAAGGGAATCTGTCTCGAAGGGCCTTCATAAGAGATTTTGATGTATATTGCTCATTTCACTTATTGATATTGAAAACCAAAGAATAAAACATGTATCCTAAATGAATACGAATAAATGATATTACTCTATTACTGACTATTTATTCTCCCAAACCTACAACCAACAAAAATGTATTTCAATTGATATTACAAGATAAGTGCTATTCATAAAAAAGCTGATACTGTAACAGTTGAAGATAACAGTTGTTATAAAAAAAAAATGTCTTCCACGGCAGTAAAAGTAGAACCATAGCAAATGTGATGATTGTGATGTGAAGGAAAACGTCAACTTCCACTCGAAATATCAGTCACAAAACATATATGTTTGACGTTTGAAAAAAAGGAAATTTGGTCATTGATTTGTGATACATTGATCACTTGAATATACTTTTTCACCCGACTTCAACAGGGTTTGAACGAGTGAGCAATATGAAGGTAAGTACGGAATTTGTATATTTTCTTCAGAACAATTTAAATTGACAAGTAGACGAATTTATCAATTGAAGCTTCAAATCGTTTGTATGATTTTTGTGAAGATCAAAACGACCATTTCAAAGCGTTGGTAATACCTATTGAAATATATATATAAGCATTGTTCAACAAAATGTATCGAGTAACTCTAATGAATTTGACAATATCAGAATAAGTTAGATTCCGAAACTGGGAATGAAAAAAACTTGAAGTCTTCATATTTACCAGAAATCAGCGAGTGAGGAAAGTTGTAAAAAGTGACCGGAAAAGTATATTGTTTACCTTGGCTTTTCCAACGCAGTTATTCTTTATTCTTCCGCAAATAGTTTAAAACTGGACAGACATTATTTAATTATGAAAAAATCGCAAATAATTTCGTTCACAAATAAATGGTGCTACGAAATTCGTAATAAAATTACTTGGGCTAGTATGGAGACTGTTTTCATACATATGTGTGAAGATTTACAAGCGATTTGCGGAAAACGAAAATTTCCATAATTTTGCCATTCTCAAATAATTGGCAAACACATTTGAAGATAAACTATAAATGAAATCATCTAAAGGAACAATCTGCAGTATGTTAATGGACCCACAGAAAACAAGTCCAGTGGCAATAGCAAGAAGCTGAAACTGTTAACTTGAAAAATTAGTTAATTTTTTCGTTAGATTTGTTGCATCTCCTCCTCTTAAGATTGCCTCACGAGTGAAGTAGATTCACCAGTAAAATTCATTATATTTCTTCACGTGAAATTGAAAATGCATTCATTTTCCATCGAATACCAGCATGCAATTAAATTATTTAAGCTCTAAGCAAACTCAATCAATCTTCCGCCAAGGTCACCCAGTTATCAGAATAATTATCTCATGTAACTGAATACATAATTACGAATCCTTCTATGAACAAAACGCGCTGAATATCTAGTTCAACAGTCGACGAACAGTATACTTGAATAATAGGTATTCAATTAATTTTCAGAATTGGAAAACGATTCCGTATCCAATTATAATAAAATCTCCAACAACGATAAACTGTCTGTTCAGAATATTATTCTGAATATACCTAGTGGGAAGTCATTACATCACGTATTCGAGTAGCTGAAATTATTGGTTTTACATTTATCTTCCTGGGTGTTTTGCATGTAGCATACAAATCTAGAGAAATAATTATCTGGGAAATAAATAGTGAAAGTAGAAACAATCTGTATTACGCCTGAATCGAATCTGAACAAACTCTCTTTCTTTTCATGGGAGTATGCGATACATTCTCTCCATTGTTGGAAAATGACTGGGAAAAAACGTATTGAAGTATCTACAAAGTGGCTCAACAAAAAGTATGCACTCTCGGACATATAAAGTTTGCTTTCGAAGGGGACACATTTCTAGAGTGGGAGGGGGGGGGGAGAAAGGGTATAAGTCCAAAACGCTGATTTTACAGAGGAACTAAAGAATGAGAATATACATTTGTTTTAGTAATTATACAAGTGCCAATGAGTAGAATATCGCGTTATGTAAACATAACAAGTACCTATAATTGAATAAAATTGATTTTCTCATTTGATAATGAATTTTTGAAAATGCAAGTTGGTACTTATATCAATACCGTATAGATGAGAGTAAATAACTTTTTTTGTCAATGGACGTATTCAACTCAGACTGACCCCAGTTGGACCCTCTGGATTATACATTTATATTACATATTTTTCAACCTTGTACTTCGAACCCCTAGCGGGGGGTGACACTGACACAACCTTGAAAGGTACAAAATTATCTTTTCAATGATACCCTATTGAAATTCACTCAAACATTCAATGCAAATTCGGTGTTGAGGAAATCAACCTACCGATGAAAAATAAAAATGAGTTTTGGGATCTGAGAATCAGAATATGTATGAACATTTCTCAATTCATTTCTATGAAAGCAAAAATTCAATGTTGAAATTTTTCATTACAATCAAATTCCAAATTATAGTTTGCTTTTTTTGTTGTTGAAAAACAGCAGATGAGTGTAGGAAAGTGATTAAGACAACTTCCATTTCAATCCTGTCACTAATTCAGACTAGTTTGTTGGAAAATTATTTCAACTACACAATTAAACATGGGATATGCCATTTGAATACATTTTCACATTTTTTTATAATTATAGGTAACAATTTTAGTAGATAATATAGATAATATGCATAGACAATATTCACCACTTATTGTAAATGTTTTGATTGATAACACCCAAAACTTATTTGTAATTTTCATCAATATCAAAATTGTCGTGTTAATGTTCTTAGTACCGAGAGAAAAGGTAGGTGCATAGTTTTCGTTGGACCACTCTGTATATTTCATGAATTGTCTATCCGAATATAAGTAAATGTATATATATATACAGTGTGTAACAACGAAAAGTTAACAGAGCCGTTGTTGAATATCGAAAGTAATATTTTTAAAAAAAGCTCGGACACGTCGATTTCTAATTAGAGGGACACTTTTCAGACTACTCAGTTTTTTGTAGGACGCCCCCCCTCGGAGGTGTGCGTCCGACGACCCCATTTAGAAAGGGGAAAGTAGGTCGAGTGGCACTTTGTTTTAAAGGTCTTTCGAATACCTTTACAACTCTGTTAACAGGAAGTTTTTGTGAAGATGAGTTTTCGAGATAATTTGAAGTTTTAAAGGTATTTGTAATGAGTTCAACGCTTTTTGAAATGAATCAAATTAAATAAATGTTTGCTTTTTATGACAACCTGCTAATACGTGTCCATGTGATTTCGTATTTTTTGTTTATTAAAAGGAGAATTTTTTCAGGGGATGGGGTTGGTTACCATTCGTTACAAATTTTTTTTTCAACAGAGTTGTGAAGGTATTCGAAATACTTTTAAAACAAGGTGCCACTCGACTTACTTTCCCTATCTAAATAAGGGTCGACGGACGTACTACAAAATGTTTGATTAGTCTGAAAGGTGTCCCCCTTTAATTAGAAATCGACGTGTCTGAGCTTTTTTTGAAGCTCTTATTTTTTATATTCAAGAACGGCTCTGTTAAGTTTTCTTTACACACTGTATACGTGAAATAATATTCCCGGTAGTGTTCTCATTTCATGCAAATATTACAATCTGAACTTTTCCACTGAAAGATATTACAAAACGCACGTTCTATATACGGACTTGAGGAATTTTATCATGCGGGTGGAGATATTATATGAGGTTTGAACGCGAATCCTGTTTCAAGGCTGTGTGGGAGTTTCGAATGTCCGGGCGTGTATCATTCCATCTATCTGAAACGGGTTGATGAAATTGGAAATAGGAAGTAGAATGATACCGAGTAAGTATATACGAGGTGAAATCGAAAAGCATGTCCTTCAATGCAGACGTTTGGAACGATCGGCCATGCTATGAGCCAGACATGACCCCAATCGACTTTCAGAAAGTAGTTTTCTCAGTTTGCTGTCTGGAAAATCCAACACAAAGAATGCTCCATAGATCATTTCAAATAAAGAGCTGCCCAAATAATATGTTAGTTTCTAGACAATGTAATCTAATGTTACAAAAAATCAAGGTATCGAATATAAAATTTCAGTCAAAAAAATTTAAAAATGTTGAACCCAAGTTTCAAGTTGGGTGTACTCACGATGTTTCGATTGCTGGTATCCGCAATCGTCTTCGGGTTTCATTGATTTCTTTTGAATTTTTTTCACTAATATTTCACATCGATATCTCGATTTATTTTCTTCGGTCAATCAAACCTTGATTTTATTATAGGCCAGAAAATCTATTTCAAACTTTCGTTTGGGATTTGAGTTTCTTACTATTTTCATCGTTTTGTTCTTAGCAACAGGTTTCAATAGAGTTAGTAGTATAAACAATGGAAGTCCGAACCATTTTCATTCAGCAAGGGATATTGTCAACCACATTCGAAAATTCAAAAATAATGAGGGTTACACACTTCATGTATTGCGGTATAGCAAAAGCTGTACTAAAAACAAACACTAAATCATGGATTCAGCAGAAGTCTCAAGATTGGTGGAACAATGCACCAGGAATGAGACAGGCCAAAGAGTTTATCAAACAACCGCTGCCAACATTCACAGACTATCTACTAGGCCAGAAGAGGAACACTACTAGAATAGTAGTAGGACTTCTCACAGGGCACTGTAGGCTCAATAAACATATGAGTACAATAGGCCTGGCAGAAGAAATGCTATGCAGGTTCTGTCAGGAAGAAGAGGATACATCAGTACACATACTATGCCACTGCGAGGGCTTGTCAAGACAAAGGTTTCTAACGCTGGGAGAAGAAAAACCAAGAGCTCCCAAATTCATGGGAGTTCTAAGAACTAGCCTGTGGAGTCTCGTAAAGAAGACAGGGTTAGACAAAGAACTCTAAATGATCTCGAGGACAAACACAATAGATCTGTAAAGGTCGCGGTGTAAAGGCTCGTAGCACGAAAGTCCCTAATATATAATCTATAATCTACACACTTCACTGTAAAATTTTGATCACAAACTAAATCTCGTAATTTTGTTTGAATCCAACTTGGAAATTGCTGATTTTGCAAATCAAGATAATGAAATGAATTTAGAAAAGTTGAACACATTTCTGAGGTTGAAGTCAATATTTGATGAAAGTTTTAAATAATGAAATTTATATATTGAAGTGGGACTTTTGTTACTTCTCGAACTCGGATTATTTTTGAAAAGAGAATTTATGCCCTCCATTAATTCCAGTCAATCCATTTATCTGTCGTTTCCTTTAGAAATTATTTATTAGATTTTCCAGACAAAATCGTGGGTATTCGTAAAGCAGATGTGAGCATTCAGAGTTATTTTAATTTGATGTAGAGCAAGGGCAGATTGAGGTCTATTTCTTAGGGAAAGGAGGGGGGGATAAAAAAGTTTCCAAGGACTCATACGATCAATCATATATATTAAAATGAATATTTCCATCGTATGTTAAAAATCCCATATGAAGCGGGACATTTTCGATAAATTACAGCGATAAATTCCCGGCGGGACATTTTCGGGCTGGTAACTATCCGGTAGGTATCGAAAAATACCCGCTCGGTCCGTGTATCTATAGTAACGATTGTTAAAATGTACATTTGTCATCTTGACAGGCATAAATACTGAATTTTAAACGTCGTTGTTTCAACTCCGGAAATATTCTAGCGAATTACACTCGTGCATCAAAATAAACCTGATAATTTTCCATTCAAGCATGTTGTCAGTAAAAAACTGCATTCGGTTATTTTCATATTTTGCTAAAAGAGCCCTCCTCCTTCGGAGTCGGGCTCTTTCGACAAAATATGAAAATAAACTCATGCAGTTTTTAGACAACATGCTTTCATGGAAAATTATCGGTAATTTTGAAGCACTTGTGTAATTACTCCCGATATTTTCTCTTTTCATTTGTTTTAAATTTATGTGTGTGTGGGCAAGGGTCGGCTAATCATCTTGGCTGCCGAAGCGTTCTGGGGCGTCTTACTGATTCACACGGTAATGCATTTGCTATTTCAACTGAGGGGAACCCAGAAAAATCCACAGTGCTACCGGGGCTAATAATCGCTATGATTGATAAATGGGCAAGAGATAAAACTATCCAAGAGTATCAATAATAATCAATAATAATTTATTTTTTCAAACCCAGAATCTCAAAAGTTGGGAATAGTTATATCCAATACCGCTTCCGTAAATTCGCCCTTCATATGAGGGGTAGCGGAATTTTCGCCAAGCTCATCCTGAATGCGAGGTGAAATATAGGAAATTGTTATTAATTAATCTACGGGAAAAATAAATAAATAAATCAGTGGTGTACCTCGAATTGAAGAATTGAAAGTGCATTATTTTATTGACTCTTCATGTTTTCTTTGAGCGGTCGGTTGCTCTGGGAATTGTCTACGCATGAGGATTTGGACATCATAGATGAAGTAAACTTTCTAGTGGAAACGAGAATGAAATGAATACCCTGTAAACAGTTCCGAATATCACGATCGATAAGATATTTTTCAACGTCACGACTGCTGTGCAAGGTTACGCAAACAACCTCGTTTACAACAATACCCCAACACGAACCATTTCAAATATTTACTGTGAATATATTGAGTTTTCAGCCCGGCTTATCACAATTTGGATCAACCACTTACGTCAAAAAGTAGATTTTCGCAGTGAAAACAGAAATAATGTATATTTGTTCCAATTACAAATAGTAAATTTTTATATTTCTGCATGTGTAGAGGTCAACTACAAAAGATATACTTATATCTTTAATGAATTTACAATATATGTATAATAAATTGTAAATCCCCAAATTTCATATCATCTTCGAAAAAAGAATATAGGAGAAACCTTTTCCTCTCAAAAGCCAAATTAGTTTTTATTTAAATCAAGTTTCACAATTCACAATGTACTCTTTCCCCAATTCTTAGTGATATTTATATGGATTATCCTGAGGATTATTTCATAGAAAGTTATCCAAATGTTCCAAAGGTGTTTTGTTAGATATATGTTGATGATGTTTTTGCTATAAGAAGTCATGGTCGAAATGAACTTGACACATATTATGGAACATATTAACAAACAAGAACCAACAATAAAGTTCACATTATGAACAGAAAATAACAATGAACTTCCATTACTAGATGTAATGATGAAGAAATCAATACTTCATGTAGACACAAGTGTCAAGAAAGGTACAGGAAAAGGCCTTTATGATAGAAAAAAAACTGTATGTAACTGACAAGAAAAAAATCAATGAAGAGGTAAACTTCATAAAATCAGTATTGAAAGAAAATGGATATCCAGAAGAATTCATAGAAAAAACTGACAGAAAATCCGAACACAGTCCACAATGAAGACATACAACCTACACAAAATACACAAACTGTATCAAACATTATACGTTATGTCCCTCGTTTGTCTGATAAGATGAAACGGCTCGGCAACAGGTACAATGTCAAATTCATCTTTAATCTGCCACTGTCGTCTGGTCCAATACCCTTCATTGTAAGATGGGATTGTTCCAAAACAACGGTAAGGAGTCACATAAGGAATTGGGTGAGAAAAAAACAGAAATTACTGGGGAAATCTACCCAGTACCGCCTACGGGAGAACTTTCATAAAAGGACCGTCGAGGAAAAAGACTGAAGACCTGCTTCAGTGTAACAGGAATCAGATAAGGGTTATAACAGGGCTGTTGACTGGACACTATCCACTCAAAGGACACCTGAATAAAATTGGGCTGTACAACGGCGACCTTAAATGCAGACAAAGTAACAAAAGGAAAGAGACAGCTCGACACAAACTCTGCGAATGTGAGGCTCTGGATCATAAAAGGCAGCAAATATATGAAAAATCAATTTCGGATGCAAAAGAATATGACAAACACCCAGCAATCAAACTGCACATACTTGTACAGGGGACAAGGTTGTTGGAATGGGTGTCATAAAATATAGGGAAGCAAAGCGCAATAGGCCCTAGAGCAGCGGTTCTCAAACTTTTTTGGTGGCGGAACCCTTTTGAAAAGCAACATTTTTGACGGAACCCCAAAATAAAACAAAAAGTTAGGCGCATTCTTCATTAATAGGTACCTAATAATGTCACAATGTAAGTGTATTCTTTTGAAAAAAAATCTAGTGGAATGTATGGAACTGTTTCTTCTTTTTAATCAATCGGTTGATATTAGGTTTGATCGAAGAGAGTTGAAGTCTTATGTCAGATTCGGCATCCAGTCTATTGCGGTATTTTGTTTTGGTAGCTGCATAGCCTGTTTCACACAAATATGTTGTTGGAAATGGAAGGAGAACATTCAAGTCCATCGTGGCAAGAAGTGGATATTCATCACGGATTCTGCACCAAAAATCATTGAGGAGCATTGTTTTGAACAGTAACTCCATACTGGTGTCTGATGACATTTCTAAAAACGATTCATATATCTCATTTGACATACTTTCGGGCTTTTGCAGGTTGGGTAAAAAAGGATTTTGAATTGATGAATTTATTTTGATTTTTGTATCCTGTTCTTTCGGGAAATACGTCTCAAAAGATGCGCGCATTGCAGTGAGATATCGGACCAATTCTTCAAACATATCATCTTGAAACATTTCTGAATCATCAGCGATAACGAACTCACTGAGTAATGTGGAACTTTCCATTTCCCTCTTACTAAGACAAATAATCCAAAAATCTAATTTTTTTTGAAGGCGCTCATTTTGCGACAAGCCTGGAACACTGTTGTCTCTCTACCTTGCATTGATAAATTCAATTCGTTCAGTTTTTGGGAAATATCTGCCATAAAAGACAGTCTGAATAACCAATTTTTTTCATGCAAACGTTTTTTCAAATTGAAGGAAATATCTGTAAAAAACGTTTGTAACTCCGCTCTAAGTTCAAACAGCCTCGTCAAAGCTTCACCCCGAGATAACCATCTGACTTCTGTATGGAGCAGTAGTGTTTTATGTTTGCTGCCATAATCTTCACACAGAACTACTATTTTGAACCGTCCTAGATGAGTATTTATTGCGATCCCGAATACGGATATCGAATGCATAAAAAACTCTGATTCGGCTTACTGATGGATAGAAGAGGTGTGTTTTTTCTCATTATTACTAGTATTTTCGCGGAGCTCCAGGGTTCCGCGGAGCACACTTTGAGTATGGCTGCCCTAGAGGCTGAAGTGCTTTCCGGAGACATGGCAGTGAAGGAAGGGTCAGACGGCTTCCACGAGGAAAAAAAGGTGGTATTGTCAATGAAGTTTGAAATTTAGCGATAACTCGGATACCGGTTTCATCGACATTGAAATGGTTTCAATAGTTTTGATGCTCTGAATATTTCTTGACTACAAGTGGATCAGTAACTTCAGCGATGACGAAATTGTGTTGATTCGACCCGCAAACTTGTCCATATTCTCAACATTCTTCCGATTCGTAGCGAACCGCGCGAGACACATCGTGAATGAAATTTTCTCACAGCGCAGAGTTGTGTATACCTGCGACCGGTTCTACGGGCTGTACCAATGCTGCTCCTGCAAAGGTTAACGAGCCAGCAGCCACGACGATTCTCTTGGTCCTAGTCACGGAGGAAATAGTCCACTTGAAATAGACAAATAAATATATTGGAGTGCGTAGCATTGCCATTTTTGAAAAATCTCGAAAAAAATGTGTCACAAGGTTTTTTATACACATATTCAGCTGTTCTATTGAAAAAAAAGTCCCTGAGCAAGAGAGGCCGAGTTCACAACAAAGTCATCCGCGTTGATACTGCCAAGGGTGGAACGATTGACAATTCAGAAGAGCACCGACCGTGAAGAATATCTATAGAAGAGAGACAAGTCTCCGACCCTTCCACGATGCTGCAACGAAGTGAGCGAGTTTTTTTTTTCTCTAAAAAGAAGTTTCAATGAATGATTTGGTGCTGAGCTCCACATATGAAATGGTATATTACACTCTGAGGTGGGAAGAGATTCATTCCTGTCGTGAGATCAGTTAGTTAACCGAGACGCAAAGCGTCGATGTTAGGCTATGATCTCGAGACAGGAATGAAACTTCCTACAGAGGTTTGTATACTATTTTATTTACAACCATCATATTTCGATTAAAATTAATAAATCTCTGTTTCGTTCTGAACATATCCAAAATATTACCACATTTATGAAGATCAACATCTCCGCTGGAATGATCACATTAATCAAACGGTATTGAGATTACGTAAACTCACCTACAAATTTTCCCAGTTAAGAAATATACTAAATAGAAAAATGGTGCTCGCTGTGTACGATGGCTTGACCGAATCTGTGATACGGTACTGTGTAGTGATATGGGGGGGAACTTCAAATCTTCATTACACAATTCAGAAATTAATCAAAACACTCTCCTCAAGATTATACTCAAGAAAAATAAACGCTTCCATACTCACTTACTATATGAAGAGAGCGAAGTACTTAGTGTAAGAAGACTATACATATTTCAGGGTATACTATGGACGGTTAATAATTCAGCAATTTACACTCAAAATATTTATAATACTCGACTAATTACAAACAGGATTTTCAAGGTACCACTATGTCGTTTAACGCATAACCAAAAATTCACCTCTTATCTTGGGCCTAAACTATATAATTCTTCACCACCTTCATTAAAGAGTATTCGAAACATCAGTACAATGAAAAAAGAACTGAAAAAATATATTCTCCATAATCAGCACATATTTGAAGTAATGTTGGCCACTTAATCGTTTTCGCAATGCGGATCGCCATCACAGTCTGTTGTTTGTAAGTTCATTATCTATAGGAACCTAGTATATTCAAAATAAGGTTACGGAATTTATACATATTTCATCGAAAGGGAAATGGGTTGAGGCTATAATACAAGCTTGTCTTAGATAGCCACAATCCCACTGAAAATTATTAAATCTTGTAATATTTTCATACTTTGTAACCAACTAACCTATACATTTTTATCTGAATTGAATAAATCTGATTCTGATTTAACGACAAATTACCAAGAACGCGGTTTTCTCAGAATAATCAAGTAGATATATTGTTACCGTGACTACGGGGTATACAATTTTCACCAATATAAATAAATGTCAGATAAAGTCAATAAATGACAGATAAAGTCTAGAATAGATGAAATGAGGGCGGGAAGTAGAGGTGTGTAGTGTGACACTTCCCAACCTTCAATGACGTTAGTAATGATAGCATTACATATATGGTTGCAAATAATAGTATATTATGCAACGATCGTGTAATGATGGTTATTAATATATGAGCATAAACCGGGATACGAAACGAGCCGAAGGTGAGTTTCGTATGGTTTATGCGAGTGTATTAATAACCATCACATGAGAGTTGCATACGCTATTTTATCTACACCCGATAAATAGTGAAGAACTTCAAATATTATATTTATATTTGTATTGCACACAATAATACTAATTTAACGAATTTCTTTGAAAAATTTCACAGAATTGTAATTAAAAGTATTACTTCGAGAAATAAAACGATGAGGTATGAAAAGAAGATCAAAAATCAAAGAAAAAAAATATTACTCGAGACCAGATTCGAACCAATGTCTCCTACAGCTAGAATAATCAATGTCAGCGCCACAGACGGCTCGGCTACGGGGAGCCGACAAAATTGGATGAAAAAATAAGTCATAAATCATGCATTTGTCAAATGAAAAATTTAATCTTTCTTATTGTATTTTTGTCGGTGAAGGTGTCGAAGGTGATTCTCCCATATCGCTGGTATCAGACATTTTGTTATGATTATCGAAGTTTGGCTATATTCTTCAAAAGTTCAATACCTATACCGATTTTGACTTGACAAATGTCAAATGCAGAGCATGCACATCATGCTTGATTGAAAAATAATGGGTTTCTATTGGTTGAAAATCTGTATCGTAATGAAAAATCTGTATCGTAATGGATTTCATTATAAAACGGGTTGTGGGCATATAAGTGTATTATTAGAGTACGGGTGTAGATACACTATTTTATGTGCCTAGTAGATCACTCGAAATAGTATTGCCAAGTTCATAGACCTCACTTTCACTTCATCTTTCACTTCAAGGAAGTTCTCACAATGCTAATCAATGAAGGCGATCGGAGATCATACATGTTAAAGAAAAAGTGTCGTGTATGGACGCTTCCATTGGTGAGCATTGTGAGAACTTCCTGAAAGTAAAAGATAAATTAAAACAAAAAAAATTGGTCTATGAACCTACCATAGTCTTCACTATTTCAGTAATCTGCGATCTTTTTATGGGAAACATTCGCAAGGCGGCTCATGAAAAGTCTTCTCTCAAAATTGTAGTTAAACCTCATAAACACAAACTCTGGGTTTCACATAATATACCACGCAGCGCGTTAATTCAAGCATAAGTTCAAATTGTTGACTTGTTTTTCTAGAGGGAATCGCTGGAATATTTGCTTTTTTTTTGGAAATATTTTTTTCATTTCAGAAGTGTCCGAATTTTATTCGATTTTACTGACATGAACGAAGATGACGAGGCCTACTTGCTGAAGAACCCCTGTAGAAGTCGGTGTTTTCTGCTACCAGGGCCAATCACCGACGCCAGTGAGCACACTTTTCCCCGCCCGAAATTTTGCCGAACCCTCTGGTATTCCAACTAGAGGTAGGGATCTTTTACGAGCCCAACATCCATGGACTAGGGACCGCCGCCGGCTTTATGTCCCCTGTGAAGGACGGCATATCCTCAATATATCTTGTGCACATTGATATATTGCCTGCGAGCTATGATATGCTATTTTGCTGCAGCTTTATGGGCTTTCGACGCGGTTTTTTCCTGCATGAGGTCACACATCTGGTACTAACCGCGGTCGGCGCTGCTCAACTTCAAATATCGAATGACTGTCAGTCAACCTGAAGAACTGGGCCGTGTCCCGTCGATGGTGTTTAGTATGAAACGAGGGGTTGACCACATGGGATTTCCGGTGTACAATTGATAGGAATCCCGGGGAATTCCGGAGAATTCCGGGGAACTCCGAGGGGATTCCGAAGAATTCTGGGGAATTCCGAGGAATTCTGGGGAATTCCGGGGAATTCAGAGGAATTCTGAGGAATTCCGAAGAATTCAGAGGGAATTCCCAGGAATTCCGGGGAGTTCCGATATTATATAGCATTAACTACTGATTCTAATACATAGGATCCAGTTGATCCCAAAATGTTATGTATTGGTGCAGTCGTCTTGCTCTTTGGACTAATTTTATTGGCCTAAAGGCAAAAACTAGATTTCGAGAGGCCAATTCTTTGGACGGTTCAAGGAAAACGTTGTGCACCCGTTGAAAACTAATTCAACAAAAAATGATTTAACGGTACTCATACGAAGTTTGAAGAATGAAGTTGTTTTTTATTGCATAGACAATGTTAATTATTTCGTGTACAATAAACATTTCGGGACAGGTTCAAAAAGAAGTTGATGACCGAGGCAAATTTTGTATAGTGGCCGTTATGGTTCAGTTCTATACGACATCATGGGCAATGAATGCCCAGAAATTGTAGGAAAATATTATTACTATTACGAGAAGAAAAAATCTGGTATTTTGCCGTTTCACCCGTGATATTATGTAATTAGGGATATGGTGACAATAATTCGAAGCTCAAACGGGACTTTTTTTGAATTTTGGAAAAAAACATGGCATCAACATGTACTTGAAATGTACTCATGGACAAAAAAAAAAGAAACAGGACAGGAACTATTCTGCAAGAAGGGCACTTAATGGCATGGAGAACTTTTTTTTTTACAATAAAAGAGATCTATAAAGTAATTCATTTTTCAAATTCAAATTCCTATTTTTCAGTATACCATCGTGTACGTGAATAAGCAAAAACTAAATGGAAATTGAAATAATTGAGAGTGCGATTGAAAAAGTAGAAAGGGAAAATAGTAGAATTCCATGAAGAATATTGAAATTAATTTCGTTCTTCGCGTTTTATGCTTCAAATTTTTATCTGTTGAATATTCAATTGAATACGTACTCACTGAAAAAACCTCGTATACAGGAAATAACTGATGAAATTACGAGAGCATAATGTTTAACTGAAAGGTTTGGTTCGAATTTTGTACCCACCAACAAACAATAGTCACCAATTGGGCCTTTGTGAGTTTGAACATAACATACCGGAAACACAGGACTGTTTGTGGTCCTTTGTAGTGTTCATAACCATTCGAGCTCACATATACAGTGTGTCTCACTTTTCATGAAAACACCCCCGTAATCATCGAGGTAAAATGACGAAATCCTCAGTATTGATGAAAATTCTTGAAATACCCGTTCAAACTCGATGGCGTTGGCCTAAGTTATATACACTTCCCGCCACTTGCCATGAAACAAGCGATTTTTACTGTAAATCTTACTAGGAGGCAAAATAGCCTGGAAATTCTTTCAGATTCGTTATCAGTGCCCCCAAATCACTACAGATTCACCTCTTTCCTGAGAAAAAGTCAGTTCTGAAAAAATCCAAATTTGTCTCACTTCTCATGGGAACACCCCCCGACACCCCTTAACTTCCGTGATTATCGAGGTAGAATTTTAATATTTGCAGAATCGATAGAAAAGTCAAGAATGTCCAGTTCTACCCTAACAACTGCGGAAGTTACGTGGGTGTTTCTATGAAAACTGAGACAAATTTGGATTTTTACAGGACTGTTTTTTTTAGGAGAAAGGTGTAGAGATTTGACGTCTTGATCACGAATCTGAAGAAATTTTCAGTCTATTTTACCCCCTAGCATGATTTACCAACACCATTGAGCTGGTAGGTGCACTTTCAACATTCCCATCAGTTCTGAGAGTTTCAAAATTCTACCTTGATAATTACGGATGTTACGGGGGTGTGTCTATGAAAAGTGAGGCACACTGTATACGCCCAATGAGTTAATATCATGAAAAATACCACATTGGTAAATGAATTCGGGTATCGGAGAAAAACATTATTGATTCAATTAGTGACAGTACGTGATTTCGAATTAAATAATATTCAAATTAGTCCAGTGAGGTGAAACATGATAGGGGGTTCCAACCATTCTGATTTTTTTTATGTTGATTGGATTGGATCATATAAAATTTGATGTGGGATGCGTTTTTCAGAAAATATCCACAAAAAGGGTGACAATTCAGGAAAGAAAAATTTTTTTTAGAAAAATAGACTATTTCTGAGGAGCTGTATCGTGGAAACCTGAGCCAGTATAGAGCTCGTCTTAGTCTCAAATTGTTGCAGTATATGGAGTGACCATATCCGCCAGATCCTCCCTTCACGGAGATATTAAGCAAAAACTGAAAACAGTCACAGAATTTCAGGGTTTCTTGGGTACACTGCCACTCGCACAACACTTTGGAAATTGCAAATCTGGATTTTACTTGTTGGTTTAGGTCCGAACAACATATATAAAAAATTCAGAATGACCCGACCCTTTGCAAGCACGGATGTACATCTTGATTAGATTAAGTGACATTAAAAATGCACACATATCATAAAGTGAGGTACACTTTCGCTTGATGTAATAAACGGTAGCATTACAGTTATCAGTTTGCTGACGTTTAAAATTTACTTAAACTGAGTACTGTCAAAAAATATTTCAATCTTCATTTCCTTGACACCAAATATTCTTTTCCTGTACGAATTGGTAATTGGTTTTTAAAACCGCGACATGTGTTTCGCTATACAATAGCTTTCCCAGACAGGATTTTCCTTCCGCGTAATGAAGCCATTTTCCACTACCAGCCGGTAGAATTCAATTTCTATGAGATCTAACTTAAAATATATGGAAAAGCTTCTCTGAGATTTTCAGTATAATAAAGTTTAAAAAAAAGCGACACGTGTTTCGCTAGACAATAACTTCTTCAAGCAAATAATTTGTAATTTTCAATGAGGGTTTTCATCAAATATAAATTCATAAAGTATATTCATATGGCATAAATTTTCATTCCGTGGATGTCAAGATTCCTTCCAACATTGTGTTGGAGTATGCAGTCACGTAGAAATGGACAACGGGAAGTTGAATGATAGGTCATGGCAGAAGGTCAGCATGTCAGACAGTAAAATGATGGTTTCAAGTGACTTTTGATATCATTGTATCACATTACTTTTCATTTTTACTTATCTTTAAATTGAAAGGACATGAATGTTATTCGAATGTTATTTGAGGAAGTGGGTGCAATATTACGAAAATGCACAATTGACTGATTATTTTGTCAGTTACTCAATAAATAATAATATCAAATATTATAGGAATTTGATGCATTTTCATTTTCAAGAGAAAACCCAAGAAATTGATTTCGAGGACATGAGTTTTCAGAATTCTAAGAAAACATTAACTTTCAATAAGAAAAAATTAAAATTTATTGAGAATATTGGCAGCATAAGGTGTTTTGCGCAGTAAGTGCCTACAGCAATTTTAAAAGACACTTTTGAGTATTCCAAAGAATCTTTCGAAATGATTAACTTCGTTCTAAATATCTAATCCATCAACCTCTAGATACCCAATCACCTTATTATACTTATCAACAATGATAAATTATAGATTATCATTCATATCTGTAGTGATATACTAGCTATGACTCATGCGATAACGAATTCTTTTGAATCAAACTTGGAACGTCAAAACAGTATGATCATCAAAATAACCATAATTTCAAAATGAATATTCAGTGACTATTATCTCCCCTTCAGAAACTCTTCATTTGAATGAATTCTTCTATCTTTTGCCCTTTTCTAGAACAGTATAAAAAGTGTTGAAGATTTGAGAAACGTTGCATTTTCATGTTAAAACACAGTCTGGAAGAAGGTTAGTTCTGCTGAATTCAGTGATACGTCAAAATGGCACTTGTTTCGATTCAAAGCTAGCTGTACCTATGTCAATGGTATTAACTTTGAGGGTGGGCATTTGAAAACTATCTGACACCAAGTTCCCTTTTAATTAAGAGAACACTCTGAAGATCTGAGGTTGAACAAATCTCTGAGGTCACTTCTTAGAAATATTGAAGTTATGTATTTGTTTTGCGTTAATTTGAAGAAGAAAAACCAAATACAAGTTCCTCAATATCTCCACAAAAATAACCTTGTTCCCGAACATGAAAAATCCCGATACGAAACAGCAATGGTACGAAAATGTACAATTGACGTATCGTATTCTCAAATAATTTGCCCTATGAGGCATTCAATGCTTTTTTATTTCCAAGAAAAAACAAAGAAAATCAGATTGAGAAAATATTAACTTCCAAAAAGTACGAAGGAATTAAAATATATTGAAAATGCTGGCAGCTTGTAGTGCTTTTCGCAAATAGTGCCTGATATGACAGCAATTTCAGAAGACACTTTCGAGTGTTTCAAAGAATATTTCGAAATGATCAACCATGTTTTCACTATCTAATCCATAAACCGCTAGATACCCAATCACATTATTATATCAAAAATGATGAATTATAGATTATCATTCATATCTGTAGTGACATGACTCATGTGATAACGAATACTTTGAAACCAAATTTGGAACGTCAAAACAGTAATACCATCGAAATAATCACAATTTGAAAATGAATATTCAGTGAAGACTATTATCTGACCTTAGAAATTCTTCATTTGAATGAATTCTTCTATCTTGTGCCCTTTTCTAGAACAGTATGAAAAAGTGTTGAAGATTTGCATTTTCATGTTGAAACACGGTCTGTAAGGAAGTTAGCTCTGCTGAATTCATTGTTACGTCAAAAAGGCACTTGTTTCGATTCAGAGCTTGCTGTACCTATGTCAACGGTATTAACTTTGAGGGTGGGCATTCGAAAACTATCTGACACCAAGTTCTCTTTCAATCAGGCGAACATTTGGGAGTGCTTCTTGAGGTTCAACAAATCTTTGTTTCAGGTGTTCCTAGCGTAACATTAACATGCAACAGAGGCAAAAACTCCAACGAACCAGCAATCACTGAAATCGATACACGACCAAAACAAACAGAAAACTCCATATTTACAAAGAGTATTTGCTGATTTCCTGAGGTTACTTCTCAGATATATTGAAGATTTGTATTCGTTGTGTATTGTTTTCAAGAAGAAAAACCTGATAATAGCCCCTCAATTTCTTCACAATAATATTCTTGTATATGAATATGAAAAATTCTCGTTAGAGAATCTTTTTTTCTGTCTTTTTCTTCTCCAAATACTATTCGCAAATTGTCCGAAGTTAATTATTCATACATTTTTATTCATGATTTTGTAATTATTTCATATCGATTTGGAGAAAAAAAATAACAAATAAAAGTCCTTCAATATCTCCCGAAAATAACCTTGCATCTGCATATGAAAAAACCTCACCTGAGGATATTCTTTTCAGGTTTTTTGAGAATATTTGCTGATTGTCCGATGTACTCATTCATATACAGAAGTTTTGTAATCATTTCATATCGATTTAGAAAAAAAAAAACAAGTAAAAGTCCATTTTGACACAAAAATAACATTGTTTCTGAATACGAAAAATCCTTACTTTGGTGTACAGCTCCGTGGTTGTCATTTTGAGCACAAAAACCACTCGACTTTTTCAGCGATCACCTTCGTTTTTCATGGCGATTCGCGACCGCACGGCTTCGCGACACGACGATTTTTCATAATTTGCCCCGGATCGACACCCGACACCTGCACCAGCGTTATCTTATCAACGATTAGTAAAAAAGGTGGCCGTTCGCTCGCTCGCGTATGTGGGACAGATGACAATCGCCGAGACGTGGAGGCTCACGGCGCACCACGCTTCTTCTACCGGACGTGTATTGATCGCGAAGAGAAGTTGCGCTGTTGCCAGATCGTGCCAGAAAAAGTAGCATTCACCCGGGTCAGGGACAGACGGTGAGGGCCGGACTGGCTACGATCCAGGGACGGGTTGGGGCGAAAAACCCTCGGAGAGATGCAGAAATTGTATAAACTTGGTGAATGTTCGGTTGCATTGAGCATCTGAGTTAAAAAAAATGTGGGTAATACTTCGGTCGCTATGAGCACCTTTTTTAGATTTTTTTTGGAACTTACGTAATTTGGTCTCCTTTACAAAAAATCCAAATGAAATTTTCGGTGGTCTCGTATATTTTCGGAGATACAGATCCAGTTTGTTGTATACCTCCACAATTTCTTACATCAAATTTCTGTTGTTTGGACACAGAAAATTCGTCCTTCTGCTAATCAAACACCACTCACTCTCTTATTTATACGTTCTCAACAGTTTTAGGCAGAAAAAACCATTATTTTTTCAAAAAATCCAACTTCCTCCAAAAGTCATCATCAATACAGTCAGTTCTCAACAATAACAATGAGAGCGGCGACACTGCAAATACATCACTTTCGACTGTCATTGCACCATTACATCAGAACAAATTGGTTATGGTTTGAAAATAAATGCATTTTTTTGAAAAACTAATTGTTTTTTCTACTTAAAAATATTGAAAACGAGTAAATAAGAGAGTGAGTGGTGTTTGATCAAAAGAAGGACGAATTTTGTGTGTTTGAACAACAGGAATTTGATGTGAAAAATTGTGAAGTTTCACAACAAAATGGACCTGTGCTTCCGAAAATATACGAGACCACCGAAAATTTCATATAGATTTTTAATAGAAGAGACCAAATTACGTGAGTTCCACAAAAAAAATTAAAAAAAGGTGCTCATAGCGAGCGAAGTATTACCATTTTGTATATCACAAAAAAACTTTGGTGAATGTTTAGTTACTTGTGGAACTTACGTATTTCGGCCTTGTCAACAATACTGCTGCCCAAAGCAAGAACACACCAATTGCATTTCGGTAAATATCAAGAAAAATGCATTTTTAATATAATTTCGTAGCCTCACTCCTCAGTTATCATTGTGCAATTAAAAAAAAAATAATAATTCAATACTGCGACATAATTCATGGTTTTGTGTGTTACTTTTGAAAACAGCTGAATACGAGTTCCATGAAAGCTACTTTTATCTACACCGTACTGATAATACACTTATATGCCCACAACCCGTTTTATAATGAAATCCATTACGATACAGATTTTTCATTACGATACAGAATTTCGACCAATAGAAACCCATTATTTTTCAATCAAGCATGATGTGCCAAAATCGGTATAGGTATGAATTTTTGAAGAATATAGCCAAACTTCGATAATCATAACAAAATGTTTGATACCAGCGATATGGGAGAATCACCTACGACACCTTCTCCGGCAGGGATACAGTTAGAATGATTACATTTTTCATTTGACAAATGCATGATTAATTTCTTTACTTTTTCACTCAAATTTTCGAAGCTCTCCGTAGGCGAGCGGTCAAAGGCGCTGAGATTTTTATAGCTAGTTGGAAGAGACATGGGTTCGATTCTGGCCCTGAATGATTTTTTTTTAATTTTTCATCTTCTCTTCATTTCTCATCGTTTTATTTCTCAGAGTAATACCATTATTTGCAGTTCTGTAGAATTTTTCAAAGAAATTCGTTTAATTAGTATTATTTTGTGCAATACAAATATAAATATAATATTTGTAGTTCTTCGCTATTCATCAGGTGTAGATAAAATAGCGTATGCAACTCTCATGTAATGGTTATTACATGATCGTTGCATAATATACTATTTTCGACGATTCTATAAAAAACGCAGTAACTGCTTTGTCTGTGTTACTATATTTCCGATAGTTATAATAATTGTAGCATTGGAAAGAAAATTATCAAGTGATATTATTATTATTCTGACAAATGAACTGGAAACTATTACTGAAACCTTAATGAATTGGATTTCTTGTTTTGAAAGATGTGGAAATTGGTTAACTCCAATGAATAAACGGAATACATTTTCAAAAGAGTACAAATAAATACTGATTCCTTTGGTTTTCCATGAAGGATTATGTAGAAACCTAATTCGTTCGTTGATCGTGATGTTATTGAACTGGCTGAACACACGGGTGTTATTGCAAATAAACATCGTGTTCAACAAAGACTGATCGATTTATAATAGAAATCACGGGGCTCGTTGTAGTCACTAGATTGTAATGAGGGAAAATGATTCTGAACTGGTCAGAAAATCACCTGTATCTCCATTCACAAACACACTAATTACACAAACGCATCAGAAAACACAGTAAATGCCATGCACTCACTGTGTTTTTCTCTGAGCAATTGTATATACTGTGTTTTTTTATTTTTTTGAACTTCATCATTTTCACATCGAATTTCAGTTATTGAGAACCCACCAAAGATGTGCTTTCAATCATAACACCACACTAGTCCTCATTTACTTGTTTTCAACATTTTCGAGCATAAAACTGTTAATGTTCCAAAACGTTTCTATTCAGCCTTCTCTTTCTTTCAACTCACGAAATTCATATAGGAAATTAATGTTGAATTCAAATGGATCCTAATACAATCATATCCAAAGAGAAACCGTTTCTTGAGGATATATCAAATTTTCATTAACGATGGTGGGGAAAAAACTGAGCGTAGGAGTGACATGAGAGTTTCTTCGAATTGTAATAGTAAAAAAGTTGAATTTCAATAATAAATATTGTTTCTAGTGAAAATTTTTCAACACTGGCAACACCGCGGACGACGCGTGAAAGTAAGCTGTGATATGGGTCGGAGATTTGCGCTCATTGTTGGTTGCAGATATTTCAGTACCATAAACCTATTTGATGGGAAATCGATCTGATTGTATTCTTTCAATTTAAACTTTAAATGGCCGTCTCTACGGAATTTGTTAGTGTAGGACGGTACCGCAAGATGTCACCACCTATCAGAAGGAAATAGAGTAAACTACATTTTCCTTGAAGACAGTTGAAAGGTTTTGCAGGAGCAGTGAAGAAATCAAAGAAAAAAGAAAAAACGGATAATCAAAAATTGGAAATGAAATAAAATAATGAAATAGAATGACAGTCGTCACTTGAAGATGATTGCGAAAAGTAGCGATCGGAATGCTTTGATTATAGTCAAGTTTCAACATTTCTCTCACTTTACTTTGATCTTCAATAGTTTTTTGATTTTCTTTTTAATTTTCGGTTATAATTGCATGAGTGCATAAAAATTACCGATGATTTTGCAAGAAAGCGTGATATCTATCTAAAAATTGGAAGCGTTTATTTTCATATTTTGGCGAAAGTGCCCGAGTTCGAAGGACGAGGACTCTTTTACAAAATATGAAAATAACCGAATGCAATTTGTATAAGATATCACGCTTGAATGCAAAATGATCTGGTCATTTTTATGCACGAATGTAATTCATTGGAATATTTCACGAATAAAGAAATTCTCAAGGAAATGTTATTTTTGTTCATTTATACTTTCCTCTATAGATGGTATGGAGCACTCACCTAAACGCGAAATGTATTTCTATTTTTGAAGTCTATCTGACATTTATTTGTGTTGTTTACTGACGTCTAGCGATACGGTTTCAAATGTGTTGTTATGGTGACAATTGCCGCTGTAAGTTTTCGATAATTGCATTGCTCTTATGGGACATTTTATATATGAGGGAAATATTCCATCAGATTTATTTCTTTTACTTATTATTGGTTCAATTATTATTTGATTTCAATCTGTTTCTAATAATTCGCCACGATTTTTCATTTCAGTTCATCATATTGTTAACTAGATACTATGGTTGTTAGGATAACATTGTAAAAATTGAAACATCAACATGAAGAAAAGCTTTGTCTCCTTATGGCCGTGCGGGCCGTAAAGAGAACTTTATGGCCGCACGGGCATAAAGTACATTGTTATGTACTTGGTAACTGAGCAATGAAAACACAATAATACACTTTTATGGCGAAAAGGATTCCTGATGTTTCATATAATCTTCATTGATATTCATCTATTGGTGTTTCGTAGAAACTGTTACAGCTATGATGAAAACTGTTTCAAAATGGAAGTAGTGCTTGAGGTTTTAGAATGAATTCTTCAAACAAAGTTGAGCTATTGACTAACAGATGGATCTGACCACACCATTGTAACCGATAATGGTACCGTTAACAAAGTTCAGAAGCTCCAATTTTTTTGTGGAGGGTGTGTGATCATTTCGCTTCCAACTTCAATAATTCTGAAGCTATGACATGAGTTCTGAATGAAAAAAAATCAGAATTCCGAAATTGTACAATGCAATATACGTGTTTGTACGGTTATAACACAAAAGAGCTCCATGACTGCTATCTCTAAACTGTTCTTGATAGAACAGTGAGGTACATTGTATGACTTCGATCATTTCCTTACTTGATAGCACAACGACTTCTTTGTGATACAGTTGTAGTTATTATTAGACACTAAATCAAGTCTTTCATGGAATGTCAAATTTCATGCAATGACAGTTCTATTTATTCATTCAATTGTATCTGAATGGAAATTTTGAATGATGGTAAATTTTGATTACATATTATTTGATGGATTGTATCGCTATAATCTGTTATAGCCGTAGAAACAGTTTAGTGTATAACTGCATGGAATACTCATTTCCCACTCGCAGCAAACTTCATACTTGTGGGAAAAGATACTATTCCATCATACCATTACATCTCCATAAAGATTTTGCTCCACCGTAATTGTCACCATAACATACTAGGATCTTATATTGACAGAAAAAAATTGTGAATGCCTATATCTTCTCAAGCATAGTAATATTATCTTTCAAGAAAAAATACTATTCTGATATAATAATGAATCTCTACTTGCTTTTTCTGATTCCTCACTAATATCTTCATCAAACATATCTTCCATCGTCGATTGAATATTGATGCATTTTTTGTGACAACTGCTCGTCAGCAAGCGTTGTGACAGTGACAAGTAACACGTGATTCCCAGATTCCTCTCAACTTTCATTATTTCATTCATATTCTCGAAACGCGCCCTCAAAAACAAAAATCCGATCTGAATGCTCGATAAAAAATACTATTTTCAATCTACCACATTCCAAAAATCCGAAAGAGCAGTTGATGTGTGAAAATAAGCAAAAAAATTCATGTTCAAGCACGTTAGTCAAAAATGCATCATCAACATCATCAGTCACAATCAGTACATCAGTAGCAGTAGCACAAGGATCTGTGAGTGTTCAATTATTAAGGAATATATATTCCAAGGATGTTGCTTCGCAAATGGGCTCAACTATTAAAATGGGAAGTTATGTTTTCCAATGCTAAGAGCCATGAAACATTCAAGGCCGAGGTGACTTTCACTTCTTCGGTCCTTGGAACGTAAAAAGAAAACATATTTGAATGCAGAGCGTTAAGCGGATCACTTAGTCTCCCAAATATGACATGTGTTCCATAAATCAGCTCATAGTAACTACCGATGTTTGGCCAACATATACATCGATAAATTTTCATCGAAAGATTGAGTGATTATTAACTGTTTTCTTTCCGTAAACTCTCTCCAGCATATGCATAATACATCATACAGAGATTCAATAAAGTTTTACGGCGTGGGAAGCCGCTCCCACCGCCTCTTTCTCTCTCAACATTACCGAATCTCGATGAATAGCGGGACGCTATGAAACCGGCCAGTTTTTTCTTTATTCCGTCTTCATTTGAACTTCGAGAAAGACATTCTCGAGTCGTTGGCACCGACGAGTTTTGAATATCAGCTACCAAAGCCGAGTTCAAACATGCACCATTCTTTTTTACTCTTACATTCGTGGAAGTCTTGGAAGTCAATCATATCTCGACGAACATGGCGCTATGTTATCAGCTAAGTATAATATGGCTATAATGAAAAACTCTGCGAGTTTAGAAAACTGAAATATTTTTCTGGAGAGAATGAAGTTGGTGGAATTTTTTTTTCATTCATACAAATAGTAAGAATGAGTTTTCAATTAATTGCATTTTGCTAAGTACCATCTTTGCAATCTGTTATGATGAAATGAAATAGATTGAAAATGGATGGAACACAAACTGAATGATGTGAATAGAATGAGAAAGCATCACAACATATCGATGAATTAATCAAAAATTGAACAACTTTTTCAAATTATTCGAAATGTGCAAAAAAAAATTAAAATTGAAATAAGCCAAGACAAGATCTCGTTTCTCTCAGAGAAAACCATCTTTTGAGCTTCTTCCCCACTTCCAACTAGAGACTTCAAATGATTCCAAAATATTCAACTCTGACAAGTCTGTTATCAGTTTCAATTTACATTTTGGTGACATTCATTTTCATGATAACCAAACCAGCCATCTTTATAGTGATTTCTATGTAACCCAGTGCCCGTCGTTGCCATATACAGTGTGGTCCACTAAGTCTACAACGAATGGGAAACTTTTTTATTATCGATTTCTCAGAAAATTTTATTCCTGACAAAAGTTGGTGCATGTTCCAAAACTATACCAAGTGTACCCGAAATGGCTTTATGACAATCACCATACAGGATAGGCCAAAAATATAAATTTCGTTCAAGAGTAAAGTAAGTACCCTTATTTCAGAAAATATAGAAATATGTTGGGGAGAAAAGTTGCTTAGAATTGAAAGTTATGTTCAGATACGAAGTCATGGCCTGCTATTCGAATTTTTTTTTTTTGGAAAATTTTGAATTACCCCCGTATGATACATATTTTTACTATTTTGATTCAATATGTATTTGAAGTAGCTACAATCAAATCGGTTTGGAGTATTCCTTATCAAATTAAAGTGAATTTGTATAATTTACATGGATTTGTATTTTTTTAGGTGACCGTCAACTTCTTGTTTGTTGCAACGATATTTAACAGAACTCTAAAATAACACAAATACTTTTTTTAACGAGGCAAATACTTTACTAACATTTTCAACATTTATAACATAACTAACAGAACTTTTCCAACTCTCGGTAGGGATGTCATTCATACAGTTCCTAATTAATTCTACCACACTACCACTTAAAGTCGGAGAAGTATTTTTTCCGCGAACGCTCGATTTAAGTTTGTGCCACATAAGCTCTATGGGATTGAACACGCAGTAGTAGGGAGGTAGTCGTAACACTGTATGTCCCAATTCTTCTGCAATTGTATCACAAACATACGTTTTTTTTTTAAATGACTGCAGCACTTGTAAAAGTTCTTTTTTTGTATAACTTTCCTCAAAATATATGTCATTTGCAGCCATGAAGTTTTGAATCTCCAATTTCGTATTCTTTGAGCCAGGAATTTTTTGCAATTGTCGACTATGATAGCTTGCGTTGTCCATTACTATAACGCTGTTTGGCGGAATGCTGGGTAACAGATAAATTTTGAACCAATCTTCAAAAAGCTCTGCTGTCGTATCTTCGTGATAATCAACACAAGAGTCTTAATATTTTTGGCAGAAAGCCACATAGCGTTTGGGATTCAACCATTTTCTGATCCTGCGTGTAATATTGTGATTCTCTTCCCTTTATTTGATGGTGCTTTTGTTTCACACTTATCAGAGGAATCAGACCATCCTTTGGAAGGGGTGTCATGCGTGTCAAACCACGTCTCGTCGAGGTAGAGTATTGGCCGATTTTCAGACCGGTATTTTCTTATTTACGTTATATATTCAGAACGCCAGTTTATTAAACGTGTGGATTCCATTATTACTTGTCTCTTGTCAATTTTGCGATATTTAAAGGCCATTGCAGACAGAGCTCGCCAAAGAGTAGTGAGGCCACAGTTGATGTGAGTGAGAGTAGATTTTTCGCCTTATCAAATCTTTTTCCCAGTCGTCTAGACTTTTTGTGACACCGGAATCTTTACGCTTTTTTCTTGATTCCATGGAATTTTCAACAATTCGTCTAACTGAAGTGAGAGGAACCTTCGTCAAATTACTGGTTACTTTTGCTGCAGCACCCGCGTTATATCCTTGCTGAAGTAAGGAACTATACAAATTTTTTATAATGATTTTCGCGTCACAAGATAAGTGATTCTTCTTTAACGAACCACTGGAAGAAGCACTATTACTTTTTATCCACGGACGCCACATACTGCCTATTCTGTACGTTGGGGTATAAAATCTTTGCTATTAATGTCTGTAATAACAAATAAATGTTATAAAATTATTGCACGCCGTAACACAAGTGAACACTTCCAATCAAATACAAAGAATAAAATGAACAAGAAGTGTAAGCTGTAATCCTCTACAATCCCTCTCTGAGAAACAAAATCACCTGAATCCGGTCCTTTTACATTTATGATGTGCATCTCGGATTTCACAACTTTAGAGTCTAATTGGTTTTATTATAATCCTTCAGTCAATACCATTTATTGTGAAAAGTACTATATCTCCTGTCCCTCGATTCACGCGTTGTTATTTCAACTTTACATGCCTTCATTTTCGTGTGAATATGTATAAAAAAAACAGCCAAGTTCCTGAATATCGAATAACAATCGTTAGCCATCGATTTGGGTCAGCAATTTCTCCGACTCGTTCATTGTTATTAGCGTTTCGCGTTGTGGGTATGGACAGCGAACACACGAGTCTCTAATCTTTACGACGACGACGACGACGACGACGACGACGAAGAACGTAACAGTGTTAATGACAGCCAACAAACAGCGTGCGGCAATTAGTTGCCGCTGACACAACGGTCCGACGACGGTTAATTTTATTAGCCAAACCGTGATAGACCGGCCATTATAACTGCATGGGAATAGTTTGTGTGCGCGAGCGTCCATCTTGCATTAATTCCATTAGCAGAGATATGCTACAGGAAATGTTAGCGGAAGAAAGGCCGATTGCAGCCAATAACGAAGAGGATTGCTCCTTTTCGGGAAAGACGTGAAAGTGATTCTCAAGAATAAATCAGAATTGTCACGGATTGGAAGGGAGGGGGTGGGATTGGGGTATATTTCCTTAAATGATTCGTCGTACCTTGAAAATAATAGTAAATTGTTTACCAGGTAGGAAAAGATTAACTTTCCTGGACGTCTGTAAAGATTGCTAAGGCGAGGAGCAAGCCGAGACTTCATCAGAGTCCAGGAATGTGGCTTTTTCTACGAGATGAACATACTATTTTTCCGCAAACCGTACAAAATTCGACAGATATCAATTGATTTTGAAAATATCGCGTACAATTTTATTCACAAATAAATGGTGCTCTGAAATTCGTAATAAAATTACCTGGTTACTATGGAATAAGAATAGAATAGAATTTATTCGTCATTAAAAATATTACACACATGATATATAACATTTTATCAGACTAGTCAAAAACAGTTGAATGTAGTTGATTTGAAAATAAAATAATAAAATTGTAGAGATGAAATCTAAAACCTGACAATGTTGAAAATATGTTGTATGTTTAATTCCTTATATAGTTGATGTAATGATAAAAGAATAAACTTGTAAAGATAAAATAAAATTCCAATAGCTTCAATGTTAAATGATAAGATCTAAAGCTGACAATTTTATATGTTAAACGTTCACAAATTCCTCAACAGAATAAAATGCATTTGATAAAAGATAGTTCGAAAAAAGTGTCCTAAATCTATTAAAATTGTCTACATTTCCCAATATTGTTGTTGCTTTGTTATAACAGGTGGCACCTTGATAGCTTGCAGAGTCCTGCCCGATGTTCAACCGTGAATAGGGTAGCCTCAGTTCATTACACCGACGCGACGGGTGTTGTATGCGTGTATCATATTTTGTTTTGTGAGGAGGGATATTTTTTTTTATAATTAAAACTAATAATATATAGAGTGATGGTAGTGTCAATATACCCAAATTTTTAAAAGTGTTCTTACATGATTCTCTGTAGTGTAAGCCAGCAATACATCTTATTATTCTTTTTTGCATTTTGAAAATATTTATCGAGTGTGTATCCATGGGATATATTAGACTGTACAAGTCCAAAATAGGCCTATATGGAAACTGTTTTCGATCATTTAGAACGGTAACAACTGCAAGGAAATATCATTTTCCGTAAATCGCTAGAAAATTTTGTCATTCAAGACGAAATGTTTCAACGAAAAAGTCGAAATTTTCTTACTGTAAGAAAATGATATCTACTTATTGTTGCTACCGTTCTACACAAATGATTAAAAACACATTGTTCAATTGCGATAGCCTATAAAACGTACTTTTCTCTTGATTTTTTTGGGCAAAAATTCTGATGAGGCAGTATTCGCTGCCTCAACCAGCTCTGGAGGAGTCCTAGGAATGAAAATTTCACTAACTTATTCATTTTCGAGAACACCAGCAATTGAATTTATAAACGTTAAGTTTGTATCTAGCTATTAAACCCTACTGAAAATTGTTTTTTTTCTTTGTGTTTATTTTTATCCGTTCGTATTTCAATTTATTCATTTCAGTTCATTTTATTTCCAATATTTCTGATTTTTTCAGTGTTTTGTAGTATGCCATTATTTTCAACATTTACACATGCTTCTTTCCCTTCGTGTCAAATTTCTTTGAATCATTCAGTAATTTATAGCAGGTTTCTAGGAAGCTGAACAGTTTGGACGATAAAACTTTGAACTAGTAACGCCCAATAGAAACATTATCAAGCAGATTCAAACAATTTCTGTTTATTAAATCCGCAAAAATGATAGAAAAAATAAAAATCTCATGTCATATACTTTTCTTAGATTTTTTCTCAAATACCTGATGAATTCTATTTTTTCAAATAAATAAAAAAAAAAGAATTTTTATATTTTTTATATTTTCAAATTGTACGTTTCTGATGGACTGTTCATTCAGAGAAATTGTTTACTTTTTCTTCTCAAAGACAGTGTCAAAAATACAAAGCTCCTATCAAATCTGTAACATTATAAAATTAACGAACAGTCTTTGTATGTCTATGAAAAAAAAGTAACATTCATAAACGTTCCACTCATTCACAAATATAATGAGTCCAACTGTTAGCCTGCTTATATAGTTGAAAGAGATATAATAGATCAGAGTATGTATCTACTACTCTATCTGTGCATAAATGAATAACCATTTTCTACTCCCACTATTTGAACAGTTCATTAATGGCTCATCAAATTTCACGTGTACTTTTTTTATTCTAAGTTTTTTTAGTTCTCAACCTTCAACAATCTGGATATTGATAGATCATTACATGTTTCGAACCTACATAGGTTTATCATCAGCTGAATTTACATTCATTGTAGAATGTTAATGTATATTCAGCTGATGAGGAACCTATGTATGTTCGAAACATGTACTAACTGATCAATGGTTTTACCGTTCTGACATCTGATGGAATATAAAATTGTGGATACACCTTTGAGTTTTTCTGCATCGTAAATCTTTTATAAAATTTTTGCATTATTTTATGAGGAAGTTGAACATCAGTTCCTCAAATCTTTCCTTTTTCCACCTAATTGAAAATGTTTTCAAATTTATTTTTTTGGTATGATGGATATATTTTTTTTAATTGAAAAAAAAACCGTTAAGATATGAGAGAAACCTATTGAAATTCGAACTATGAAGACGCTTCCTGATCATTACCAGAAGGAAACGGGAATCAGTCTATTTTTGGCGACACAAAACCCCATATTGCCTGGACTATTTGTGTGTGCGCTTCCATCTTCAATTCATTCCATTAGCGGAATAAAAGAAGAAAATGCGCTAGAGAGCGTGGGTTGTATGAGAACGGATTTTTCTTTGTTTCTTGATGTAACGGTCGACTTGATTAGAATATTACAGCATTATCGAACAATACCTTTGTGGAAATTTCTATAATGGCCATTACTATAAGAATTGAGTGATTGAACATCCAAAAAGTGTTACTCGCATTTCTGGATTGGGATTGGGACTGTCAATGGAATGGAAAACTACCCAACTCGAATATCAACAATTACTGATACTGTATCCAATCGCGGAAAAAGTAAAATATTGAGTTCTCGTATATTGGAAAACCAACATTTTATCCAAAAACTCCGAATTAATGATTTTGAAACAAATTGAAAAGTTGAATATTCAATCCACAATACAACCTCCTCCATAATGACAGAAAATTGCTAACTGTAAGTTCTTGATTTTTCGCCATGATTCCCCTCAAATAATGATGTTCAACCAAATTGGAAGAAAGATAAATCATAATTTCGATTTTTAGATTCACAATTTTGAATTTAATACGAGCAACCAGAAACGATATATAAAATTTGCCATCTGCTTCCTTTCACTCCGATGATCCCCAAATTTTGATCTGAAACCAACTAGGAAAAACTAACAGCAGATTTATGATTCATAACTGTGAAAATTACTGTTCCTTCGGATATGAATATCATACATATCATATTAAGAAGTAGAATCACTAACCAATACTGTACTTTGAACGAACAAACAAAATCTTACCGATTGAAAAAGGAAATGGAAACTTCTCTCACCACATCTATATCTTTGAAAAAAATCATTAATATCAGTAGACTGGTAAAAAGTACTAGGAAAATTGAATTCAACCAGGAAAAGTACTACACTGTTACACTGTTACATTACATTCGCAAGTACTGCCGGGTACCACTGATGAGACTTATGGCTATTCGTGACAGCAGTCCGGCATAGGATCTGCGATTGCGATAGTTTCGAACATCGAAATTCTGATTAGGAAAACACTGTTGGTAACTGAGCAATGAAACCCCAAAGGAAAGCCCTGTAATGTTCAAAGAACATCGCGTGAATCAAGGGACAGGAGATACGAATTAAAATTCATTTTGAATTCTTGAAGTTTGTATGCCTCAGGAAAGACCTCTTTCGGCAAGGAATTCCAAAGCTCAGCTGTTTTGTTGAAAATAATTCCCTGAGAGAGGTTCGACAGTTCTTCAAATTCACAACAAAGGGGTGGGAATACTGTACTCGAAATCCGTGTAGAAATTACCAAGGGTGGAACGATTGAAAATAATTCAGAAGAGCACCGACCGTGAAAATATCTATAGAAGAGAGACAAGTCTCCGACCCTTCTATGATATTCCATTGAAGTGAGCGAGTAATCACCAACAAGACGGATTGTCTTTCTCTGATTAGAGTCAAGAAGCCTCAATGAATATTTTGGTGCCGATAATAATAATAAGATAAAATAGTTGTTACTCATGTTAGTAGAGAATAATGAAGTGAGTTATACAAAAAGAAATTTTCTATCGTGTTATCGATAGAAACAGCAATCTCCACAATCGTTGAGACTTTTCCTACGAGGTAAACATACTATTTTTTCGTGAATCGTTTAAAATTCGACAGACATTGGTTGATTTGGAAAAAATGGCGAATCATTTCATTCACAAATAAACGATACTTTGAAATTCGTAATAAAATCACTTGGGTTACTATGGAAATCGAGCAAGGAAATGTGATTTCTTTGTAAACCAGTGCCCATCGTGCCATACAGGCAGGGAAGTAGTATTTGAGATAGACTCTTTCTTCCTTTTTAGGAATGAATCTTACATCTTTCAATGATATTCACATATCCATTATCATTCGTGAATTTTCATTGATATTACTTCTTCCATAACAGTTGTGAATTCTATTTTTCTCAGTTCTGTTTGAACGTCTTTGATTTGTGGTGGATAGATATTTGTTCCGTAGTTTTCTGCGTTTGTAACCTATAACAATCTGAAAAAATGAGAATTATTATTGGGAACTACACAAGTGTAGAAAGCAGATTTTCAATCTACCCCGAAAAGTTGCTACGTCTATCGAAAAACAGTTCTTTCTGGATAGAACAAGTCCAATTAGTTAGCAACTACTCGTATAACTCAAATTTCGACTATATATATATATATATATATATATATATATATATATATATATATATATATATATATATATATATATATATATATATATATATATATATATGTATATATAAATATATATATATATATATATAATATATAATATATGAAAATACTAAATTCTGTCGTCTGTATGTTTTTTATTTGAACAGGAATTTGCGTATGAGTTTTGAGATCGGAAGCGGATTCAGTTTCCGAAACGTTAACGATAAGTATTTTCACACACACACACATATATATATATATATATATATATATATATATATATATATATATATATATATATATATATATATATATGTATATATATATATATATATATATATATATATATATATATATATATATATATTTATATATATATATATATATATGCATGGATTGTTCTGAAACATATATAGGCCAAACATCTAGACCCTCGAATAGTCGCATTATTTCACATAAAAGCGACTGCAGACGAAACGTTAATTCTTCTTGCGCTTTGAGTGAACACGTCAACATTGAGGATCACAGGATAGATTTTGAACACCTAGAAATTTTGGATATAGAAACAAATATAATCAAAAGAACATTTTGAGAAATGACACATATTAATATATTAATAACGAAGAGCATTCTATGAACAAAAAAACAGATCTCAATAATTTAAGCCAAATTTATACATTTCTACTTGAATACGAGAAAGATAGAAGAAAACCACCTGGTACTCAGAATTTTCCCACATGACATTACATCAAAATTTGACATCATATACTTCAATAATCTTCAATGTTTTGTACCAATTTATATTTTATTTTCACGTTAGTAAGTGTTCCATATTCCTTTCCTTAGAAAATATCATCCAATGTATTATTTTTAGTTGTCCTGACGAAGGTAATACATTTGCCGAAAGCTTGACAGATAACAAAGAGTCCTCTTTGTAACTGCCCACAAATCTGACTGCAACCTCAAAAAATCAATCGACTTATATAATAACCAGTCACTAATTCTTCTTCTTGTTATTTTTTTGATAGTCAAAATTTTGAGTCAAACAAAAAGTTGTTGACTGATTGGACTTGTTTTATCCAGAAAGAAGTTTTTCAATAGACTCAGCAACTTTTCGGAGTAGATTAAAAATCTGCCCTTCCACACTCGTATAGATTCCAATATTAATTCTTATTTTTTTCAGATTGTGTTAGGTAACAAACCCATAAAACTACTGAACAAATATTTTTCTCAATTCGAAGAAGAAAAACACCAAAAATATTTTCTCTCAATCTCTCTACAAGTGATTGTGAAAAGTAAAACATTTTGACATTCCTGTCGACTTTCAATAGTACCACTTTATACGTAGAAATCAGAAAAAAAATGACTGACGAGTTCGTAACAATCGAAGGTGACTAAAACGTCTCCAATCGAGTTTCGCATCGCGAATTTCTACACAATCTCCGTGCGATTCGCAGTTTGTTCTCAGGCGATAAAGCCAGGAAATTAAAAAAATTGCCCGCATACCGAAATTAACTTGAAACGCGCCAATGTAAATTTCGGCCAGAATCGTGTCGAATAACTGTACAGACATGAATTTATGGACGAACTCAAGTTCAAGTCTTCTTCGCCGATAGCCCAATGCATGATAATGAACGGCTCGATGCGATGTTATGAAAGAGAAAGACAGGTGGGATCGGCTGCATGAAATTTATTACCGCTCACTCACTACTGAAACGTACGAAGCTCTGGAAGGGACACCCAAAATGAAAATTTCGCCATTCCTAAAATTCCAAGTTATAAGTCGGAATTTTACATCAAAATTTCGACTTATAACTCGGAATTTTGAAATTCCGAGTTGTAAGTCAGAATTTTACATCAAAATTCTGAGTTTTAACTCGGAATTTTACATCAGAATTAGAATTTGGATTTGATAGTCGGATTTTCGGGGTATCAACTTCAACTTTTAAGACTGAATGAAATGTTTCTCAATCAAAAAATATTGAGTGAAAATAAAAATTTTTATAATAAGAATTTTCAGGTTGAAATTAAGGATTATTCAGATATATTTCAATACCCGGTAGACTATAAATAGTGGGGGGGGAAGCTGTTGTTTTGTGTTAGTCATCATTTCAGATTTTTATAATTGATATTACTAAAGGAGAACATTTTCACGGACGCTGGAATAATTGATATTGTTCAGAATGGTTTTTGTTCCATCATTCCATAAAAGATGAAATTGGAACCTTCAGTAGGAAAGTTAAGACGTTTCCTGGAAAAAGTCTCAACTTTTACATCAAAGGTTCTGAACTCATATTTTATTCGTGATGACTACCAGGTCAACGGAATTGATTTTGTTTCGTAGGTATACAACTATGATTAGCTTTCTGAAACCATGCCTATGTAGGTCAGCTCCTCCAGAATTTGTTCAAGTAAGCATCGATAATGATTCACCATTTGCGGGACAAAAATATACCAAATGATAGAAAAAATCATAACCACCATTTGATGTCAAACCATTCGAAATTCAACAGTAGAGGAACGTACTGTAAGAGCTCCGTATAGCACACCCCAAATATCCAGGTGTCATTCAGTCCCACCTAATGCCATGTTACTAGGAATCGTTTTATCTCTTCCTCAACGTAGTTGATATATATTCAAATTCAAAATCACTCACATATTAAATATTGAAGAATTGTATTTCTTATTTTTTCCAGGATGGATTGGACCAACTGGTTTTAGAGTGGAACTTTCATATGTATCAGCATTGTATTTAGATTACATAGTAGGCTCACCTTATGGACTTATCATTGGAGGACGATGGAGGCGAAATGTAGTTGGCAGCACCGTCGAATGGATGCAGACGTTTATTAAGGTTGAAAATCGCTTGTTTTCGTTACACCCGACAGACTGGATTGTAACAGGACCGGCATCGGCTATTTCGTAGCTTTACCGTACCTTTCACTTGGATTATATTCATATATTTGTTGTGTTCAATATCATTATTGTTCACAATTTACGAATAGTTGATATTTATATGAAGTTTATTCACTTGGTTTTATTTATCAGAGAGCTACAGTATTGATTGACACCAATTTTCGGGTGTAGCTAAACTGCAGGTCAGCAAATGATTCCCGAGTTATTTTTAAATTAAACAGAGGTGAAACTCGACCAAAAACCTGCTTCAGTGGAAAAAAAATCAACCCTTCACCCCCTTCTTTCGAAAATGTAGGTTGTATTATACAGAGGTGAAACTCCACAAAATCTATTTTTGTTTCAAATATCCGAGAGAACGGGGGTGATTGGTTTGATTTTTGTAACAAAAAATTAATACATAAGGTCTAGTTTCTGTAGGAATTTTCGCCGACTGCAAGTTTGTTGTTTGAATTCCGAGAGGACAACGTTAATTCTTCATTAAAAGCTTCCGTCCATGGTAATATTACCAATAAATGCCTATACTTCAAACAATCAAAAACTGAACATAAACTTCTTTGACATCCCAACCCCCTGGAATGGTAATCTACCAAAGAGTAATGTGTGTGAAGTTAGCAACGAAAAGTTAGCAACGTTTCTGTAAAATTCGTTGCCAGCCACGATTCCATAGGGCGGATTTCATGCATTGAAATTGAAACGTATTGACCAAAATATTTACTTAGCATGAATCGTAATCATAAGCATGGAGGATGACTGAAAAAACTTGAGAAAATAGAAAACATCATTAGTAGACTTTTGAATAGTACGGAAAACGTTAAAATTGAAAATGTCATTTTTGATGTTCGGAAAATATTTGAATTATATAATTAACCATTAGTCGGAAACACGAAAGGCTAACACTTGAAGCATGAAAATGATGACTGAAGAGTTCTCAAATCGGAGGGAAAGCCTGGAAAATTTGAAAATCTTTATTGATGGTGTCAGTTTCATTAGATAATTGCTCATAAGTCGAAAACTAGAGAGGGTGCCACTTAGAAATTTTCAGAAAATACGTGAAATGACATGATGATTCTGAAAAAAATAGCACTGTTTCGAAATCAATGAAAACTCGAATAGGTACTAACAATGTAAAATTATCAATCTTACAGCATAGTTGAATTTCTATTGAATTTTATGATTATAAATGTATGTCTTCAAACCCTCCTCTATATGCACGCTTCGGAAAACCTATGCTTTCGCTCCGAGCACTCTATCTCTTCGATTTATTATAAACGACAGCTTGGGGCCAAGTTAGCGCTCAGAGCTCACAATAAATGACCTTAGGTATAATTGTTCGATACACCTCAGGTCACGTGATCAAAAATCCTGATCCGAGATGTGATTGAAAAACTGAACTACAACATTTGTGTTCGGTATGTACTGATCTGTCAGGACTTCTGTTCGCTTACACCATAACGTGTTTGACAACTGTTGTTCATGACACTTTGAGGTAAAACACGATTAAATTTAATTTGAATAAACACAGTGTTCATAGTACATTCGCTTGAAAAAGATACAGTGTATCGAGGCATGTCGCGAAGACATTACATTATGTGGAAATTTAATCGTGTTTCACCTTATAGTCTCACAACTATGGTTTCCTTCAAGTAACCGCCACCTCAATGAAAAATAAAACTGTTTTTTATGCATTACTTACATTCCAATATTCAACTTCATATAATATGGATCTATTTACTCTGAATTATATTACTTAAATGGCCGACTTGGTGAAAATACATAAAAATTTCATTGAAAATCAATTGTGTGATTTCCACTAGACAGTTTGCCAAATCGCTACACGTGTTTCACTATAGAATAGCTTCTGTAGGCCTGAAAAAGCTATTGTGTAGTAAAGCACGTGTAGCGGTTTGGCAAACTGTCTAGTGGAAATCACACAATAAAGTGTTTTTTTGATAACGTCAATTATATTATTAGTTTTGTCTAAATCACTGAATTATTCAGGTCAGATTTTTTTCATACGTATTTGTAGAAATATTCATGAATTAACACTCCACTTCAATGTTACGAATATGATTACACTATTTCAAGCGAAGAGTACTCATAGTTTATTAGTCAACTTTTTTGAATCAATTTGCTTACAATTTTTTCAATACGGGCCTGTCTCGACTCCACTTGCCGGTCAAAAAGATCGCTGTAGCGATGATATTTCTATCCAACGGTAAATACTTTAGCGTTAGCCTACTAGGTAGTCTATATACAATGGTATCAGGTTCCTAATTTATATGGTGCAGAAAACCGTTTGATTCCAATTCCACAAAATTACTTTCCTCTTCGAAAGAAGAATGTACATTTTATAATACCCTATGCAATGAAAAGATGATCATATTATGTAAACAAATAATATCTGAGAATGATCTCAATTCTCAATGTGAAGATCCTTACGATGCAGTACAGCTATATCTGAATCTCAGAGAAAGAGTATATGAAATAATTTCAGTCTACGAATGGAATAATTGGGAGAAATGGATACAAATGAAATGATTATAAACGATAGTACTTCAATGAATTCTTCAAGCAATTTGAAACCTAATAATATATAGAGCCTCCAAAAATTTACTGATGTGTTCCAGAACTGTGATATTCACAACTTGAATTAGATAAAAAGGTCTAGTAAGATCATAAATATTCATTCGTAGTTTTGCGCACCAGTCACATATTGCTTGCAATCAAGTTGCATTGAAATCTGTATACGAATGAATTCACTTATTCAGCAGATTTTATGAATATAACACTTGTCGTGTTGTCCTGGTGGGTACATTTGATACAATAATGAAAAATATTGACAATTCTGATAAAATGTATATTGTCTGATAGAAATAAAGCGATTTTGATTTTTGTACCAGGGTTTGTTATTCACTTCCAGCTAGGTACATTCTAAATAATATAATTACACCAACGCAACAGCACAGCACAAGTGGCAATAAATGAGGAATCTCTGAAATTCCGAGTTATAACTCAGAATTTTGAAATTTCGAGTTAATACTCAGAATTTTGATGTGAAATTCGGACTTCCAACTCGGAATTGATATAAAATTCCGACTTATAACTCGGAATTCTAGGAATGGAGAAATTTTTATTTTGGGTGTCCCTTCCACAGCTTCGTATAGAAACGTGTTTTTGGAAGTTAAACATTTTTGCGAGTATTGAGTTTTTTATTTTGGGAAATTCTCTTAGAATCATTCCCACGAATGAATTTACCAGTGAAAAAAACAACTACAGAATAATAGAAAAATATTACAGAGAAACTTTCCTGTACTTTGGTCGCATCACTCCAATTTACCATTTTTGTTTGAAGAAGAAGAATATTTTTAGGTTTCTCTGATATATATATATATATATATATATATATATATATATATATATATATATATATATATGCCTACTCCTCAGGTGTTGTCACAAGGGTTTGTGACTTGACGCCGGGGCCTTGATCTGCCTACTCCCCAGGTCTCGTCACGAGTTCTTTCTAAGGTCTCAATCTGCCTACTCCTTAGATCAAACTGAGGTATCGAGGGATGTTGGGTGGTATTTATAGCAGCAGGTGCTGCTAAAGCACCGTCGGATGTCTTGGTGGGGATTGGGCATCTGGAAATTAAGGGTTTCCATGCAGTTGGAAGTCTCTAACCGTCGTCACGTTTATTTGAGGGAAGGTCGCTTCTTGATTTCGATGGCCTCGCGAATTATACGAGCTTGTAGTGTTTTTGCTCTGGCGATGGTCTTAGTGTTCACAAAGTCTATGTTATGTCCTGTCTCTTGATGATGTTTGGACAGAGCTGAAGATGGGTCTGATTTTCGGACAGCAAGTTGATGTTCGTGCATTAACGCAAACTCCCACCATCATCCAGCACAAACCAATTCCGTCGTAAATTCCCTCATCCACAGATCTATCAACCTCACTGACCTCCATAACAAACCGCAGGAACTAGCCCAACTCAAATCAGCCCTTTTTCAAAATGGATACACAGACCATCAAATTGAAAGTTCCATCCGCCGCCATCAAACTTCTCCTTCCATTCCCAGAGACCCAACAGACAACAATGTTCTCCACAAAGCTTTCCTTCCCTACATTAAAGGAGTTACTGACAAAATCAGCCGAATTCTCAAAAAACAAGACATGAAATAGTAATTTACGTAACAAGTCCGGAAAATACTGTTTTTTTGGACGAGTGGACAAAATTCTAGGACGAGCGTATCGAGTCCTGGAAGTCTGCGAGTCCAAAAAAACTATTTTTGGTCGTGTTGCGTACCCTATTTTTTCGGCAATCGACCCACTTCCCGGACGCTTTTTCTTTGAGAAGGTAGCATTTTCCCGGCTTAGTCCGGGAAGTACGTATTTCCCGGAAGTGGGTACTTCCCGGACGATTGCCGAAAAACGATATTTACAGCCAACAATAAAATCTCCACATTCCTCCGTTCCCCCAAGGACAAAATCGTCAACGAATCACAGGGTATATATGAAATAGCATGTTCTGATTGCCATAGAACATATGTAGGCCAGACCAACAGACGTGTGACAAGTAGAGTATACGAACATCAACTTGCTGTACGAAAATCAGACCCATCTTCAGCTCTGTCCAAACATCATCAAGAGACAGGACATAACATAGACTTTGAGAACACTAAGACCATCGCCACAGCAAAAACACTACAAGCTCGTTTAATTCGCGATGCCATAGAAAAGGAAAAGGAGTAGGCAAATTGAGACCTTAGAGAGAACTCGTGACGAGACCTGGGGATTAGGCAGATTGAGGCCCCGCCGTCAAGTCACAAACCCTTGCCCCCTGTGACAACACCTGAGGAGTAGGCAGATTGCAGCGTGAAGTCACATTTACTCTTGAAAATGGCTCCAAAATCGGAGCCGAAACGTCGAGAACAAAACTCCAGACGCGGTTCAACCCGAACTCATCTACAACATACATATATATATATATATATATATATATATATATATATATATATATATATATATATATATATATGATAAATAAATTAGTCGTTGGTAAAGAAGAGCATACTACTCGCAATATTGAAAATTATTATTGACACTTGATTGAACAGTAATTGTAGATTATACCACGTGTCAATAATAATTGTCATTATTGCGAGTGGTATGCTCTACTTTACCAACGACTAATTTATTTATCACGATATTTAATTCGAAAAATTTTGTGATAGGACTCAAAGGTGGAATAGAATAAAGACTATTGTTACGATATATCCTTGGGTTCGTTTATTAAAACTCCAAACAGCACAAAACTACTTTTATTAAAACTTTCTATTACAATACAATAGAACACAATCACTTGAATTGCTCCGCTATCTTTCCAACGCTCGGTACTGAAACTCTCTGTACTAAAAATTTTGATTAACTCTCTCTAATAGAAACTCTTCACTTCGACTTCTCCACTTAGCTCTGAATAACTCTGCTGAATAAGTCAAAAACTAACTCTTCCGCGACGAAGTGCCTGCTTATATACCTGCGTCCGCCTATGGGGAATATTCGAGAGAGGCCTCGATGATTCTCCACGCGATCAACAGTTTCTGGAAAAAATTACGTCCGCGCTTCGATCCCTCATCTGCGTTTACTATAGTCAGGTCCGACGCTAGGAGATTCGTAACACTATTAATCCCACGCCATCATTCTTTAAGGGTATTATATATGGCATTATACTGCAGGAAACATGAGTATAATATTTACCATAATATTACAAATAAAATAAGTCCTAATTTAGTTCTCTAATATTTATCAATGATTTGTGTATGACGTTTTTACAAGTTTCACTAGATATGACGTACTGGGGTAACTTATTGTACTCTTCTACCATATCCTTAATAAAACAAAGAATTTCTCGTACTTGATAATTTTCAATCAATATGATCACGAAAGTAAGAAGTTGCTTCATCACGTACTATTTTATAAATAACATTGTTAGGAAGTAAATTATTGGCCAGTTGAATGAATCAAATATAACTAATTGAAAAGAAATGAAACATTGAAATTGAAGAATCAAATTACCGTATTTTTTCGAACAACATGTTGTATAAGAAAGGGTCATGGATACAACCGTATGGTAGTACGGTCGGTATTTACTTTAGTGAAGTAATGAACGAAGAAAAATAACAGCACACTGACAGTATTACGAAACATAATAAATATGCTTATACATAGTGGACAGAAAATTGACTCACAAAGAAAAACAGATGCAGTATAGCCGTTTCTCAATCAGAAATCCTTTGAGTTTTTTCTTGAAAGTACGTTCATGTATTAAGGTTTTGATGGAGGAAGTTGTTGAAAATCTGTGCCTTCAGATATAAAGGGACCTATACAGGTCAGCATTTCAAATCGAATATCTCTCGACAAGAATAGATTGTTTTTCACACCAGCAATAATACAGCGAAGACGTTATTTGACAGTCCCCATAGGCAAATGCCATAGTTCAGTCGACATTCCACTTGTGCTTAGTATGAGTTTATTGATTGTTGCTGATTCAAGACAACTTTGTAATTCCTGAACACATGGTATAGAGTTGAAAGTTTGAAGATCAGGTGTTTTGCAATGTTCTTCCCAATCTAAATGTGAGTCAATGAATAGCCTTGAAAATTTACAGCTGTTATATATAGGCAGAAGTGTGTTATTCAAAATTGGGTCTACATCTACCGATTCCCTTTGATGACTATGAAATTGTATGAGGTTAGTTTTGTCTGCATTGAAACAAAGAGAAATTCATTTATTCTGGAGAAATATTCAAACAGGGAAAGAAATCATCAACATGGAGAGTTTCACATATATTTTCTCCCATGGAATATAAATGTCAGGAAGTACAAAAAAAACGACAGTTGCCTAGAAAGAAATGCAGAACCGTGAGTTGTCAAAACTCCATACAAACAATATTCTAACAACACGACAATGGACCTTTGCTGCCACAATTAATGGCTTGCATTGAATTTCCTCTAGTCTGAAATATTTTCATCGTAGAGATGAGTGATCGAAATCGAAATATTGCATTTTCGGGATTTTTATCTCTGATTGGCTGAAAACTGAACGGAGAAAATAATCTGAACTATAACACTAACTTTGTGAGTCATATACTCTGATTTACTGAAATATGATCAAAATGACAATGCAGTCAAATATAATATCATAACCAGCAGTTTTGTTTTACTAATTCTGTGGCCATATATATATATATATATATATATATATATAGTTTTCTGTCCAAATTTTTTATAGCTTATAAAAGAAGTGATCATCATTTGTGGCCAATCTCTCAACTTCTGATATGAACAATATGAAAAAAATATTTGCGAGGCTGAAAAAGTATATTACATACCGAGGCGGAGAGTGAAAAATATAGCTTACGGAGGCTGAAAGCCAAGCTGAGAGGAAAAATTCATTTTTTTGCCAAGGTTTGCATACTACTCAATCCACAATCAATCAAAATAATATCATTAAATGAACGAGAAATCAATATTTGGGGGATCAATTTCAATACATTTCGTGTTTCAGGTAGGAATTCCACATGTGCCGATTTTGTCATTTTTTGTAATTTATTGTTTCATCGGTTCTAATAAATGCGTTCTACATTCATATCTCATAAATTTTCGTTATATTTCACGATGATTGTTGCAAGTAAGTAACAACTGCATTATTATTTACTGAAATATCAACGATATTATTGACAATAAAAATAGACAGGCCTTGAGTGACGAGAGCGCTGAATCGTGTACTTGAACAAATGGCTAATAAAACAGTAACGTACCATTTTTGGAAACTAGTGATAGGTATTGAAGAAGTTTGTGGCTTTTGAGGAAGAAACTGGGTATCTAGATATATTTTTTGACATAGCTCTTTTTGTGTAACTGTGTTGGTGTGTACACCTTAGCAGGAATCTGAGCACTTCATGAATTGCAATGGATAGAAAGACGTTTCGAATAAAATAAAAAGACGGAGTCGGAAAAGTGCCAAATGGACGAGCAAGCTACTTCTGCAGTTTTTAGCAGATAGCATCAATCAATCCATCGGCTCGAATCCAGTAGTTTTACATAACCGTTGGATAACACTCGAAATGACGTAAAAATAAAAGATACTCATAAAAGAAATAACATTGATTCGGAGCTATATCGGCGATCCTGTTGATATAATCCCGCGTTCGTATTTACCGCTAGCTCATAATCTCGACCGATGTCTGTGGTTAGCTTCGTCTTCCAACTGCCACTTATCGCGTGTTATGGAGTCTAATGTATAACACGATCGTATCTGCGGCTTATTACGACATCCGAAAAATCGTTCAGCGAGAAAAGCTACGCATTTCTATTATTATTATTGATTATTGTATTTCATTTTTACTCTTATCGTAATTGAGATCACATCAAAGCCATATCGAAAGCAAGTGATGATATATGACAATAGTTTAGGCAGGTAGGTCTTGAGATGAAGCCAGAACTGAAATAGACAGAGACATTAATGAAAAGTGTGGTGGAAAGATCCCTAAAGCTTTCTACTTGGGCATCGGATAGAAACCCGACGGAAGTATTGTGGTAGAAAGAGACGTTGCTATCATCCTTCAATCATCAAAGTCATATCTGAAAATAAAAGACAGACCAACCAACAGTGGATTGATTATTCTATTTCATCTTTACTTTTATCGTGATTGAAATCACAGCAAAGCCATATCGAATGCAAGTGATGATATATGACAATAGTTGAGGCAGATAGGTGTTAAGATGAAGCCAGAACTGAAAGAGACAGAGACATTAATGAAAAGTGTGGTGGAAAGATCCCTGAAGCCTTCTACTTGGGCATCGGATAGAAACCCGACGGAAGTATTGTGGTAGAAAGAGACGTTGCTATCATCCTTCAATCATCGAAGTCATATCTGAAAATGAAAGACAGACCAACCAACAGTGGATTGATTATTCTGTTTCATCTTTACTTTTATCGTGATTGAAATCACAGCAAAGCCATATCGAATGCAAGTGATGATATATGACAATAGTTAAGGCAGATAGGTCTTAAGATGAAGCCAGTATTGAAAGAGATAGAGACATTAATGAAAAGTGTGGTGGAAAGATCCCTAAAGCCTTCTACTTGGGCATCGCATAGAAACCCGACGGAAGTATTGTGGTAGAAAGAGACGTTGCTATCATCCTTCAATCATCAAAGTCATATCTGAAAATAAAAGACAGACCAACCAACAGTGGATTGATTATTCTGTTTCATCTTTACTTTTATCTTGATTGAAATCACAGCAAAGCCATATCGAATGCAAGTGATGATATATGACAATAGTTGAGGCAGATAGGTCTAAAGATGAAGCCAGAACTGAAATAGACAGAGACATTAATGAAAAGTGTGGTGGAAAGATCCGTAAAGCCTTCTACTTGGGCATCGGATAGAAACCCGACGGAAGTATTGTGGTAGAAAAAGACGTTGCTATCATCCTTCAATCATCGAAGTCATATCTGAAAATAAAAGACAGACCAACCAACAGTGGATTGATTATTCTGTTTCATCTTTACTTTTATCGTGATTGAAATCACAGCAAAGCCATATCGAATGCAAGTGATGATATATGACAATAGTTGAGGCAGATAGGTCTTAAGATGAAGCCAGAACTGAAAGAGACAGAGACATTAATGAAAAGTGTGGTGGAAAGATCCGTAAAGCCTTCTACTTGGGCATCGGATAGAAACCCGACGGAAGTATTGTGGTAGAAAGAGACGTTGCTATCATCCTTCAATCATCGAAGTCATATCTGAAAATAAAAGACAGACCAACCAACAGTGGATTGATTATTCTGTTTCATCTTTACTTTTATCGTGATTGAAATCACAGCAAAGCCATATCGAATGCAAGTGATGATATATGACAATAGTTGAGGCAGATAGGTCTTAAGATGAAGCCAGAACTGAAATAGACAGAGACATTAATGAAAAGTGTGGTGGAAAGATCCCTACAGCCTTCGACTCGGGCTTCGGAAAGGAACTCAACAGAGGTATTGTGGTAGAAAGAGACCTTATTAACCTTCAATCATTAAAGTCATATCTGACTTGAAAATGAAAGACATTTCATCGAAAACGACAACCGTAGATTGATTATTTTGTTTCATCTTTACTCTTATCGTAATTGAGATCACAGCAAATAAATATCGAATGCAAGTGATGATATATGACAATAGTTGAGGCAGATAAGTCCTAAGATGAAGCCAGAACTGAAATTTGCCAACACCGACGCCGAGGCCACGACGGCCTCGCAGCATCTCTTCTTCTTCTCCTCTCCGCCCAGCCAGCCGGTTCACCGTTGCTCGAGTGACGTACCTCCGATGCCTCCGATGCCGCTCTTGCAGCACGCACGGTCCTGTAACGTAACTGGTCTCCGGAGTACCGCTACGCGAACCCGCTACGGCACCGACGTCGTCGCGGTGTCACTGACCCCCGGTGCCGCTGCTCACCTGGCCCTCGCCACTCAGTCCGCGACGCACCGCTCGACAACAACAGGTGCCTCTCTTTCCGTGTTCTTGGCCGCTTTCGACCCTCCCGCGACGAAGGGCTTCTTCTCGTTGCTACCCCCGCGGTGTCGGTTTCGCGCCTAGTGTGGTGACTCACGCCGTGGATGTCGTCGTCGAGAGTTTCTTTCTCGGTGGTTTTCCCGTGTCGTGGTGGTTGTGGATACCGAAGGAAAAGTGTGAGGGTGAGTGTCGTCTTTGAGGAGGTCGTGGTACAGAGGATTTCGAGTGATAAATGCTGTGTGCAAGTACAGCTCATCCAATCCATCTTGGCACAGAACACTTCCCGCGTGCAACTGGGAAAGTTGCTGAGTTTGTGCCAAGATGGATCAGAGAAGCTGTACCAATGTACAACTTGGAAAAAGAAAATCTTTCGTTATTCTAACAGAAAATTGTGACGAGAAAAAAATTTCATTTTATCTGCAATGACAGGTAACACAATATTACTTTTTATGAAATAACTTTTTTCCTCGGAAAATATATATACATATATATAATAAAGGTAGAAATTTAATTTTTATAGAATATTTGAAGGTTACATTTCCTTTATATCAAAAGTACAATTATCAAATGTGCATTGCATGAATGATACGTTCCTCGAACTATTCGGTATAACAGTCGAATTTTCTTGTGTTGAAATTGTGTCTTTTTCAATATCAAATCGTCGTTTTTCCCGTCATAATAATTGTGTATTGTACACGAAAAAAATATTAGATCTTAGCTCTCGGTTTTTTTTCTACTGAATAACTGTTTATTACTCAAGGGAAAAAGGTATTAGATTTTTGCTCAAAAAACGGAGAGCTAAAATCTGATATTTTTTCCGTGTATAATACACAATTTTTTTTCTGTGACGGAAGAAACGACGATTTAATTTAAAAAAAAAACACAATTTCAACACAAGAAAATTCGACTGTTGTACCGAATAGTTCAAGAAACATATCATCCATGCAAAGGAAATGTAACTTTTATTCAAGAAAATATTCTCAAAAAATGAAATTTCTACCTGTACTCCTTTTATATATATATATATATATATATATATATATATATATATATATATATATATACAGTGTGTCCCTAGACCAGTGGGACAGTTGAATATCTCTTGAACCAATAGGAATTTTCAAAATATTATAAATTCACATTATATCGCATCATGAGAGCTAACTTCAGGAATTACTATTCTTTATACGGGGGGCGCAAGAAAGGCTCACAAAATCGAACATCAATTTTTTCAAATGGACAAATGGAACACCCCATATATTTTGATATATCTGAACTCTCATTCCTTTAGGCTAATTATTGGTTTTTTATTTTGGAAAATCCGACAAGGCGTTGCCAAGGAATACCAGTGTTTCATGAAATGCAGAAATTTTTTTAGATAAACCCATTATTCATCCTACGAAGAATTTCTGGAATCATTCAAGACTGTTCGTAGTCAGTAGCATATCCTATAATATGGAATACTCATCTTCTTCGAGAGTTATACAGGGTGGTCAGGAATATTATATGATTTTCACGAAATTCAAACTTTCTTCACATCAATTTTTCAAATAGTGCACCCTACAATATGAATTATTTTATAGCCCATTGGTGTTTTGATTGCTTATGGCCAATGGTTGTAAGAGAGACATATGAATTCCATCATCAGCAAATGCAAATAAAATAATGCAGTGAACTATTTATTCATTCAACTGTCCTAAACAAAGTCCCAACAAAAAAAAACTGTGTTGACAAATAATAAGGGACGATTATATTAATATAAATGTACGAATTGTCTTCCGTTTGCGGCAAGGCACATTTCGAAATTTTTCATTACATGATTTCTTGTGACGTTCTCCAACATTTGCGGTGTTATACGTAGTTTGATGATTTTTTTTTGCATTTTCTGATGATGAAATTCACATGTTTCTTTCACAACCATTGACCATAAGCAATCAAATCACCAATGGGCTATAAAATAATTCATATTGTAGGGTGCACTATTTGAAAAATTGATGTGAAGAAAGTTTGAATTTAGTGAAAATCATATAATATTCCTAACCACCCTGTACAACTTTCGAAAAAGATGAGTATTCCATATTATAGAATATGCTACTGACTACAAACAGTCTTGAATGATTCCAGAAATTCTTCGTAGGATGAATAATGGGTTTATCCAAAAAAAATTCTGCATTTCATGAAACACTGGTATACCTTGGCAACGCCTTGTCGGATTTTCAAAAATAAAAAACCAATAATTAGCCTAAAGAAATGAAAGTTCAGATATATTAAAATATATGGGGTGTTCCATTTGAAAAAATTGATGTTCGATTTTGTGAGCCTTTCTTGCGCCCCTTGTACAAAAAAAAGTAATTCCCAGTGTTAGCTCTCATGATGCGATATAATGTGAACTTATAATATTTTGAAAATTCCTATTGGTTCAAGAGACATTCAACTGTCCCACTGGTCTAGGGACACACTGTATATATATATATATATATATGGTAATTACATAAAAAGTGACATTTTGTTACCTGTCATCAGAAATAAAATGTCAAACTTTTTCCCGTCACAGAAAACTATTTTCATTATTCAGAATAACCCTGTTAAAAAATGTAATTATTTCTAATTAACTCATTTCATCGCATTTCACGTTAATTTCGAAAACTTATATTTTGAAATTGCAATTTCAAATTCTGGTTTTATAAAGACACGTTCCGCTAACAAGGTGAGCATCTTCATAAGAAAAACAGTGATACTAAATCCAGAGGATACTGTTGGTTATCTGTATATCTTACAATCTGAGGTAGTGCAGGCACACTATCTTCAGAAGCTTTTCTCGCTCCGACTTCTGAACATTAAACCAAACATTAGGCTGAATTTCTAACGATTCGAATCTAGGTCCACATCTTGAAATGACATCATTGCAATCCCTCGTCCATGGACTTGTAACACTGACTTTAAAGAAAGATGAATACAACAATAAAAAATTATAATTTGGCACGTAGCTGTGGAAGGATCCAACCCAGATATATTCGAAAAGTTAGTTAGAGAATGTAAATTTGGGAGAACACTTCATAAATCTTCGACTTTCCAAAAAGATGAGAATTGTAAAAAGTTTATAGTAATCCCAGATAAACCTCATGAAACTGGAAGACTCGACAGATTTTTGAGAAAGTGAAAATGAAAATTGCAGAGGAATCTTCCCATACACCAATACAGCTCCTTGGTAACCCAAAAGATGAATTAGGAAACACAGAGATATCGGGCTCATGTCAATGAGTTGTTGAGATTACAACAAGAAATACATCGGCCAGTGTCGACGAGCTATAAAAATCCGCTTCAAAGAACATAATGTCGCCCAATATCCCTGGGTAGGAACATCCTGACAAAGATCAGTAATGTGCATGATACAAGGCTGCTTGATGCATTTGAGAGCCTAGAAATAGCTAAATGTAAAAATAATACGAATGGTACGAATGGTACTCTAGTAAAAGACTCAATTATTATTTTTGTGAAGAAAGACAAAGAAATTGTTCATCTCACCTCGAAGTTTTCGGAATATATCCTGACTGTTCTTGAGCTGCTAGTGATTTTGAGGGAAATTTCTGATTAGAAACTGCTTGAAAATGTTCGATATTCAGATTTGGGATACTGAAAATTGAAGCTTCAGTCGAAAGGGACAAGTTGGCAAGGAAAATTCAATGAAGTACAAACGTCAGAAAATTTTCAATTATTCTCAGAGCTTTTTCAATTATATTTTGTACAGATGGATCTTTGAGAATGCCGAATTCGAATTTATCATGGCCTTGAAAATAATTTTCTTTCAAATCTTGACCTCGATAGCCTGCATAAAACAATGAAAAACTCTTCTTCTTCAAGATGAAGTAACTTTAGATGTTATGAGATTCTACAAAGTTAGCAAGAATCACGTTCGACGTATGATGATGCAGTCATGAAATATGGGACATCCGACATATCTATAAACGTGGATTCATAATGAAACGAAAAATATTTATGATAGTCGAGGTTTCAGAAATAAAATCCACACCTGTGTACAGAACTGCAAATGAAGATCAGCCAAAGAATAAAAAATATTCAATCAGAGCAGAAATGTATCAAAACCAATCTCCACTTGTGTAAATTCTATTCTATCACGTTCGGCTGTGAGATTTCCCCTCAAAGGTTTTAATTTATACACGTCCACGTTAAACAGTAAACAATAGTTAAGTCATCCCTGCTTGAGAATGGCACATCTGAAAACTGGTAACAGTTTGGCAAAACTCTCGAGCAAATATTGGTACCGTTTCTCTCACATTCAAAATGACGACTTATTTTTCGACACACAAAAATGGTTCGGAAAAAACCCCTTCGAAAATGAGCGTTTTTTTAAATACAGATTCACACCAAAGAGATTTATTTATTTATTTATTTATTGTTTTAATACATCCCACAGGCCGAGGCCCATTAATAGGAGTATACATTAATAGAGCAGGTAACTATTGCTAGATAAATGAAAGTATACGTGAACAATTAGATATTCAGTTAGGAACTAATCTATACAAACTATTCCTAAATTGATTCATGTTGGAAAACAATAAATCTATAGAGTATTTATTGACACTTCGGCACATTGAGGTTACTGGACTGTAGAAATGGTGCTGAGAATTGGGTACATTAATGCGGAATGTGACATTTGATCTGGACGTATATCGAGGTACATTAAAATTTATTTGGGACAAAAGAGTTGGTGAGTCCATGGCACCATTGACCAATTTGTAAATAAAAATGAGATCTGCAATTTCTCGTCTTTTTCTCAATGTTACAAAGTTGAATTCATTTAGAAGACAAGTGTATTCATAATTTCTAGCCGGATAGCTTCCATGTTTTTTATAATATGCGAACTTAAGGAATTTTTTCTGGATACGTTCCAAGGCATCAATGTATTTGGTTTGATTAGGATTCCATACCGAACTGCAATATTCTAGTTTACTACGAACCAAACTATAATAGATGCACTGTAATGTTCAAACAAAACCGGCTGAATAAAGGGATAGGAGATACGAATTAACATCAACTTTACATTTTGGAAGTTCGTAAGCCCAAGGAAAAACCTTCGGTAAGGAGTTCCAAAGTTTGAAAAAATTGCGAATTTTTTATTCACCAATGAATGGTGCTTTGAAATTCGTAATAAAATGTCAAAATGTCCTAGCGATTTGCGGGAAATGTTATTTTCGTCCTAATTTAAGAAATATATAGTGTCAATTTCATTGGAGCCTGCTTTTCCTAGTTTCTATCGGCAACGTCCGTTTTCGAATATTCTTCGATCGACAGGTAAGTATCAAGAAGCAGCCGGTGTCAATGACATCGTAAAAAGCTTATCGAATCAGAATCGGAATTGTTTATGCTTTCGTGCAAATCGTTCGTCGAGAATGGCTGTTGTTTGCTGTTATTTCGATTTTTAAAGAAAACCACACTCCGTTTTTGTCGCGCTGTGTTTTTACGTGTCCCCAACGAATCGCCACGGTTGTGGGTGGTGTGACGACTCGGAAGGAGTTATGCAATAGGAAAATGGACGGTGTATACGTTGAAGATGGGTTTTCAAGATACTAGGTTTACTTTTTTACGAAGGCGTAGAAGGGCCATCACTTTTTTATTTTCGCTAATTCCGACTTAATAAGTCGGGATCATCTAATTCCGAGATACTAAGTCGGAATTTCGACTTAATAAGTCGGAATTTGCTAATTTCGACTTATAAAGTCGGAATTCTGACTTAGCATCTCGGAATTAGCAAATTCCGACTTATTGAGTCGGAATTCCGACTTAGTATCTCGGAATTCCGACTTGATAAGTCGGAATCAGCTAATTCCGAGATACTTAGTCGGAATTCCGACTCAATGAGTCGGAATTTGCTAATTCCGGAATTAGCAAATTCCGAGATACTAAGTCGGAATTCCGACTTATCAAGTCGGAATTAGCTAATTCCGAGATACTAAGTCGGAATTCCGACTTAATAAGTCGGAAATAGCTAATACCGAGATAATAAGTCGTAATTCCGACTTAGTAAGTCGGAATTAGCGAAAATAAAAAAATAAAAAAGTGGTGGCCCTTCTACGCCTTCGTACTTTATCGATGACTAGCCAATTCGTGCCCACTTCGTTTTGTGATACAATTATACAATGTATATGCAAAATTTCGAGTGGATTGGACCTAGAAATCCCGTTGTACAAACGTTGAGCCCGTTTTTCACCTCCTCAGGGGTGGAATTTCGGAAAGCCCTTCCTTATCGCACGCTTACGTCATACAAAGAACGGTAAAGGTGTAGAACACGTCAAATCTCAGATTCTGATGAAAATCGCAGGGGAAGTTCAGGGTACCTTGGGATGAATGAAAAACATGAAATTTTGGTGCGGAAACCATAGGAAAACATCATTTCAATTGAAATTAATGTGCGGAGGGTACGAAAAACAACCTAGATTTACTGTTATATCATCCTTGTACTTACCACTACATTCATGAAATTATATCTACATATACTATTCTTGAATGAATATTATGTTTTTGTACATATTACGGCTCATACAGTTTGCATTCATTGCTGGAATCTAATTACTACAAGTCAAAAAGTTGACATCAACGTTCATGAAATTTCAGTCATTTGACAGCTGCATAGAGATAAGAGATAACCGGTACGATATTGCCACAATTCCAAAATGTTCTATTTTATATTCGAAAGGTATGCAATTGCAAGTTATGATCCCTTAAAGTTCGAAAATGGACATGTTCTGCCGTCTTTTTCTGCGCCACAAAATCTCTCGGACCACACGCGTTTTAATTCATGGTAAGTATGTTTTTCCATGAAGATGAATTTTTTTATGGAGATGAATTTTTTTATGAAGATGTTTCCTTGCATTCGGCTGATGCGATTGAAGTTTGAGAATCAATGGAAGAGAATGGAAGCGACTATTATTGATGATGTGGAAGTAGTTCAATAACATTTTGTTGACTAAAGGTTCTGTGTTGAGTTGGGTTTGACTTATTCTTTCACATGATTGCACATTTTGGATCATAATAAGTTTTATTTTGTTCAATTATATTCAATTTCGATACATTTTCATATACTTATTATATATAATATATGAGAAGATGAAATTATATTGGTTGTTGAAAATAATCGACAACTGTTACGGACGAATATTATGATGCACCACCGCGATTTCTGAAATATTTTGTTTTTCGATATGTTATAATATTCAGTTCTCAAAAAAAATTCGAAAAATATTTACTATTGAAAATTTTTGATTTGCACCATAATTGCATTTGGTCCCATTCTTTGATATTTCTCAATAATCAGACGTTATTCAAGTGATGCTAGGTTAGTTAGGTTTGACTTTCATTTATCTCAATAATCAGACGTTATCAAAGTGATGCTAGGTTAGTTAGGTTTGATTTTGATTTATCTTAATCAGACTTCATTCAAGTGATGCTAGGTAAGTGGTAAGTTAGTTTTGATTTTTCTCATTAGTCAGACGTTATTCAAGTGATGCTAGGTTAGTTAGGTTTGATTTATCTCAATAATCAGACGTGATTCAAATGATGCTAGGTTAGTTTATGTTTTGATGGCAATTCGAATACGACATTGTCCTAATTTACAGTTTGGCAACTTTGCTTTACATCATGTGCGTTATCGGTAAAATGTTGTCACTATGACAGTCACTGTCGTTAGTGTCAGTGGTGAATTTTTTTTTACATTTTGATATTTTCAATGGATATTTGGAGAAAACATATGCTCAATTCTGATGTGTTCAATCGAAAAAAGTGTAAGTACTTGTATTTCGTTCGAAATTTCGTGACTAAAGCAACAAAACAGTGAGATTTTCTCAACTCAGAAATTACTAGTTTTTTGGCTATAATTTCAGTTTTTCACACGGAAAATTCGTTTCTCATAGCTTCCGCGCCAAAATTTCTATGTATTTTTCGATTGTGGATCGTTTCTGGCGATTTCCAAAAAGAATTACAAAAATTGGCGATTTGACGTATTCTACACCTTTGCCTAACTTTCTACTCTATCCTAAAAAAACAAGATTTTTTTTGATAAAATTCATTATTTTTCTCAATGAACTATCAATCAGAAGGGTACAACGGAACCTTGATCACTGCGAATTCATGGCTAGCTGAAGATACACCGTTCCTAGATGAAAAAAAAATCATTCCGGAATCCTAAACCACCCATCATAAAAACCAACATTTCCGAATACCTACCGACCGTTTCAAATCATCCTTTATTCCTTTGGTAGTAACACAATACAAGATCATACCAACCGGAACAAAATTCGGCAAAAAGCCCCATCTCCGTGAACCACTGGCCATGAAATATCTCTCCGACAATGAAAAAAAAAGAAGAGGTGAACGAAAGAAGCTGCTGTTTGGCCTTGTGCACACGAGGTTCGTCGAACTTTTCTTCCATCGGAATGTACATTTTTATTCGTTTTTGGTAAGTGGGTACCGGTCCTATGAGCAGCAGCAATCGACTGGGTAATGGGTATTCATAGACTCATAGTTATAGGTCTCGTTTCGTTTTTAGCTTTACAATCGCATTAAATTACTCGATTTTGGTGAACTTTGACTTGTGAAAAAATTAATATTTATAGTTTCCTGACTTCTATCACTAAGGAAACGAGAAGAACCTACTATCTAGGGAGTGATTTGCAGATTCTCCTATCAAAATCAATGCAACAAAAAAAAACTTCCATAAAACTATGCCAGGTGATACTTCGGTCGCTATGAGCACCTTTTTTTATTTTTTTTTTGTGAAGCTTACGTAATTCGGTCTCATCTACCAAAAATCCTAATGAAATTTTCGGCGGTCTCGTATGATTTCGGAGATACAGGTCCATTTTGTTGTGAAACTTCACAATTTTTCACATCGAATTTCTGTTTTTTGAACACACAAAATTCGTCCTTCTGATCAAAAACCATGCACTCTCTTATTTACTCGTTTTCAATATTATAAAGCAGAAAAGACCATTAGTTTTCAAAAAATGCATTTATTTTCAAACCATAACCAATTTGTTGTGATGTCATAGTGCAATGACAGTCGAAAGTGATGTATTTGCAGTGTTGCCGCTTGCATTTTCATTGTTGAGAAATGAAGGTATTGACGTTGACTTTCCGAGAAAGTTTTATTTTTTGAAAAAATAATGTTTTTCATGCTCAAAAATGTTGAAAACGAGTAAAAGAGAGAGTGAATTGTGTTTGATCAGGAGGACGAATTCTGTGTGTGCGAACAACAGAAATTAGAAGTGGAAAATTGTGAAGTTTCAAAAAAAATGAACCTGTATCTCCGAAAATATACGAGACCGCCGAAAATTTCATTTAAATTTTTTGTAGAGGAGACGTAAGTTCCAAAAAAAAAAATCAAAAAAAGATGCTCATAGCGACTGGAGTATTACCCTATTGCAAATAGAAATAATTGACTCCAATCTATAAATCGTATACTGTGCAACAATTGCGGAAAAGTGCTATTTTTCACGAGCGAATTCAAACGAGTGAGATATTACATTTCTGCTCATGTTACACACTATACTTTTTAACAACACACTTTTTGCTAAAAATCATACTATACTATAAAACGGAATTAAATGTCAGTGACTCATTCTCAGGATTACGGCCCCCAAGAGAAGCGAACAGTCGATTTTAGCATTGAATATTTTGACCAAACAGTAGAGACTCTTTTTAATTTCGATAGTTCTTCAGAAGATGCCGAAATTTTATTTACAGAAACACTTTCAGTTTTCTATTTTTTCTTTCAATCCATAAACTGTTTGTTTGCATTTTCATATTTTTTTCTCGAAGTTGAAGGTAGTAAATTCAATGACAATGAATTAACTTGTTCTCTTAGGTCTGGCGGAGTATTTTCATTGTCAGAACTATCGCTATCCATTTCAATTCAATCTAATTTGAAAAATTATGAGAAAAATTTTCAAATATTTATTGCTTGACTAAGATGCCGAGGAAACCCTGGTGTATCTTCTTATACAATAATAATTATGGGATAAACTTGGCGAAAACCGATTGCTTGATTTCTGAGATCGCAAAAGCTTCAGATCGCTATTGTAGATGGCGATCAGTCATATACCATATGAAGCTCAATTTTCAGTAGAGAGAAATGTGCAACCGAATATTCTGCCACTGTTTATTATTTGCCTACTGAGATTCTGACAGCACTGACAGCCAATCAATTGCGTTTCAAAAAACGTGCATGTAACGTGGAAACCTACCGTTAACAACCTGTCAATACTGTCACCTGCTACCTCTACATGTTTTTAGTGTTTCTGTTTTCATATCAGTTTGTAAGACAAGACTCTGATTCCGAGAAAATACACTTCACCCATTCACCTGAGAATGTACGACAAAATTTATGCTAATGTATTGAAAGTGATGGACTGTCTTGGAATAGGGGATACACACATCAGTTATGCAACGGTTCAAAATACGTATCACATCGATATTTCCTTTATTCAAACAAAACTTTGTTTTCACCTCAGGTACTGAATAAAGAAGAATATTTGGATCCCCAGATTTTGACTCACCACACAAAATACGAAATCTTCTACACATCGTGAAAATGTACTTGTAATAACTTCAAAACTTATTCTACTTATATAGACTTTCAAACACCGTTGAGTGCGAAGAAATAATTTCAGTTTTCATTGACAACAATAAACCTCAAAGTTACGTCAATCTGACAAAACCGACATTTGACAGATTTTCGAAAATGCTCATATAACGCCCCCTATACAAAAATTAGAAAGCTTTTGTAATCGTCGATTGTTTTTCGCCGAGTTTTTCGCCAAGAAATTCTCAATAACAATATCGAATCACTACATACACCAAGGTTTCCTAGGCATCTTATGCTTGACGTTTGTTGACATTCAAATGAATTGATAGATGTTGCTAAGTTGCCTAACAATGGATAGTGTGTATGTGGGTACTTAAATTTCGGCACAGAAATTTCACTGTGGCACACTTACGTTAAATTGCAATTATTCTGAGAATAAGTCATGTTTGCCAACGTGAAACTTATGCAGAAAACCGTCTTTTGGAGTGTGGTTGCATAAAATAGTACTTACCGTTTTTGATACACGAAGTCACGGTTTAGTAGTCGTGTGTGTTAATGAATATGTCATCGACATGTCATTTTACTCAGGAAAAATCAGCTCAAAATCGATATTTTCCTAAATAACTGGTCTCTAACATACTTGATCGATGGAGATTGCTGTTTTGCCTAGTTGACCATCTCTGTACATCAACTTCCATTCAGAAATCCATTTGCAAGTTTTGAACGACCTTCTGAATCATATACCAAAGTGAAGACTTTCTCGAAGCAGAAATGGTACTTTTGCCGTTTTTCAGTATTTCATCCACAATCATCCGAAAAAAAAAATTACGATAATTGCCACATGTTAGATTAATTTTTGTAATTGAAAGGTGTAGTGAAGTTAACCCATTGTTAGTGAAAATCGTTCAGGAAACTGGAATATTTTTCATTGGATATGGAATTTACAGTCACAGACGGATTTTTTCATTAAAGATATCAGGTTTTTAGAGGGAACGCAGGACAAAAAAAGCTTGACTGAGTTTTTGTTGACAAACTTTATAGTAAAAATTAAAAAAATAACATTGTGTGACAAAAATAAAACAAATAAATTGATAAAAAATAAATCCTTGTGTACCTCATGAGCAACGAATAAACTGAAAATATCCCAAAGGAACAACAATGACGAACAAACGAAGAATAAAAATATGCATTTATGATTTAGGACAATTTGATTATGTATTAGAAATAATTTTCTTACGCTAAAAGGTAGACACGATTAAATTTCCATAAAATTGATTGTCTTCGCGACATGTTTCGATACAGTGTATCTTTATCAAGCGAAGGTATTTAAACACTCACATTTTAAATACATTCGCTTGATAAAGATACAGTGTATCGAAACATGTCGCGAAGACAATAAATTTTGTGGAAATTTAATCGTGTCTACCTTATGGCATAATAACTATGGATTTCCATCAAGTAAAGGCCACCTCAATCCAAAATAATTTTCTTGTCGATTCTTTCTCGAGGAAGAAGATAGTCACTCCTAGCTAGACTCAAAGCTGACTTTTGATGGTTTTTCGATTGTCGAAATCTCATCCTATTGTTGATTGCCTCGCCTGCCTCATCCCTAGCGCCGGCACTGGATTTTTAACAAGTATCGGTCAGTTCAATTCAATTTTTCGTTATTACCTACTTCTGGGAATTTTTTTTTCGTGAATTTCGAGTTACAGATAGACACAGTGATTGGCAGATTGAACTGATGAAGAAGTGACGTTTCATTTCTGGAAACTGGTATGGAGTATTAGCTAGTGAAGAGGTTGGAATTTTGTAAAGGAGGAAATTGAATACATTTCGCCTATCTCTCCGTTCTGTACTGAAATAGTTTGAAATATCGTGTCAGCTTTAGTTTTTTGTATGACTTAGTTGGTATTTACACGATAACGGGTACCTAAACACTTCCTGAACTTCGATCCGCGAAATTACAATCCAATAAAATACCACTAAGATGAATAGGAAATCCAACGAATATAGCAAATCAGTATAATGAGTTTTTGTTAAATGTAATTCCTGATTTGCTTGAAAATACAAAAACAGCTCCTTTCAATTGCACTGTAACAAATAACTCACAATCTATGTTTGTTAGACCTGTTACAGAAAATGAAATGAAAGAAATTGGAAAGAAAATAAAAAATAAACATACTTCTGGGGAAGATGATATACCAACAAGCTTAATGAAACTATGTATAGACTCGGTATGTGCCATAATCTGTCACATCATAAACAACTCACTTAGATACGGTATTTTTCCACAGAAATTGAAAATAGCTCTAATCACACCAATTTATAAAAAAGGAGATTGTGAATTGTTTGAGAATCACAGACCCATCAGCGTGTTACCTTCATTCTCAAAATTGTTTGAAATGGCGATGTGCAATCGATTAATGAATTTCTTGAAATATTGTAATCTTTTAAATGATAATCAACATGGATATATAAAGGGTAGATCTGTTGAGACTGCTATTGTACAATTCACGGAAAGTATTGTCAATGCCTTTGAGGAAGGAAATATACTACTTGAAATTTTTTTGGACCTCTCTAAAGCATACGATTGCTTAAATCATGAATATTTATTAATTAAGTTGAAACGCTATGGAGGCACTGCTTTGGAGTGGTTCAGATCTTATTTAAGTGACCGCAGACAGAAAGTAAAAATCGTTTCAAATAGCATAGTTGCAACGTCAGACACGAAGAAAAATAATGTAGGCATTCCACAGGGAAGTATAACTGGACCTATTTTGTTTATTGTCTTCATGAATGATATTTTAGAAATTTTAAAGAACAAAAATTGTAATTCTTATCAGATAACAAATTATGCTGATGATACAAATTTATTAATATCAGACAAATATTTTCCAGACTTGGTAATCAAATCAAATGAGTTGGTGGATGATGCAAAAAATTGGTTCTTGAAAAATAATTTGATATTGAACATAGAAAAAACAAACGTTCTATTTTTCCGAACACAGCAACAAAGAATTTAAACCCCATCATCGGTTAATGTACTGGGAAACAATATCAAATTAGAAAACTATACTACATTTTTAGGAATCTATATTCATGAGCATCTCCATTGGCATCTACACATAATCAATTTAGGAAAAAAACTGAATAAAATATGTTACAGTACAAAGGTTGTAAGCAACTACTTGAATGAGAAATCATTAAAAATACTTTATTTTGCAAATTTTGAGGCATCAGTTAGATTTGGCATAATATTCTGGGCAAGTAATATGAAAATAGTTAAAATATTCAAAATTCAAAAAAGAGTCATGAGAAGCATTTTCAAATTGAAATACAGAGAAACCTGATTGTTTACCTTTTCAAAAATAAATCAAAATTCAAGGTGGGAGGTGATAATCATGATTATCCTACCCGCAGTAACAATATAATTTATCCAGCACATCGATTAACATTGACAGAGAAACATCCATCTCATGCCGCAATTGGATTATTCAACAAACTACCAAACGAAATCAAATGCTTAAACAGTTTCACCAAATTCAAAAAACACCTAAAGAAATTTCTAATAAATAAAGAACCATATTCACTGGAAGAATATTTCAACAAAAGTACATATCTTTCATCTTGACACTATTCCACTCCTGTATTTTATTTGTTTTGTAACATGTAAAGTATTTCTGTGAAATAAAGATTATTATTATTATTAAAAATCAGTTAGGCTACAGCCTAAAAATAAGCATACTCTCGAACGATTACGACTAAAAACCATTGCCACGGGAAAATATGAACCTAACGAGGCAAACTTTTTTCTCTCTTTTGTACTCCGTGATATTTCGAACAACAATCGATTATCACCGCGACAAGCTGTATCCTCGTTAATCTCCTTAGCTCGACGATCTTTCGAATTCGTAATATTTCCACACGGCGAACGGTCAATGACACTCTCCAAGTATCTGCATCTGGGAGCTCGTATGGGTCCGCGTATAATGGATGCAAGAATTGGTCTTCCGTGTCCACATATTCGTTATGCGAGTTCATCATGTTATATTGGCGGGCACGGCATTTTTTTTTAACGGGCCGGCATGGTGGGAAATCTAAGTTCGAATCTGATGGCATGAGGAATTGATTCGTTTTTTTTATGGAGCCGGCTCTACCACCGAATATATTGAATACAGAACAAGGCTTTGTGAGATTCACCCTGTTTACACAACATGAGTTAGTCAGTTCATGCTCAAACTTCCAATTTTGAGGCCTCTGCTAGCAATATTGTGCAATTCTTATGTATCATGATTCGGAACTTTTTCTAGAGATCAATTATCCTAACACTCGACGCGCAAGAAGAAAATTGAGACTTTATCCAAAAATCCCGGTTAGCTGTTTATATATCCTAATTCTTTTGGTCCGATATGCACTCTGATTGATACTGCTGCTTATTCTAATAAGTTTCTCGATAATTAGTGCAGCCACAGCTGTAAAGTTTTTTCGTCCGATAGAAGAAGAAGAAGGATTGTTTTTACTTAAAAGCGGACAAAGGTAACAAAGTGGTGATTTTAGATAAAAGAGATTACTTTTAGAGATTCGATAACTTGATAAAAGGTGGTCCGTATCAGAAGTTACCACGAAACCCGTTGTCCAAGATGATCGCTAACGTAAAAACAACATTGAAAAAATGCAAGACACTGATCACACCGATTTTGAACAGGAAACTGCAACTTTCAAATCCCACAGTACCAAAGACATATTGTTAAAAAATACATAAACCTGGAAAATCGATGCGTCCAATATTCTCAGAAATTATTCGCCCTCATATAATATCGCTAAATGGTTGACGAAAGAATTTGAAAATCTGTCCATCGGCCCAACCGATGCGAGTTTTTAAAATTCACAAGAATTCATCGAAAAAAATAAAGATTAAATTAGAAGAGGGCGAAACATTGGTTTCATTCGATGAAATTTCTTTATTCCCAAGCGTCCCAATACCACAAGCTCTAGAGTATGTGAAAGATCTTCTCAAATCGAATAACTTGGCGAATGACACTGTTGAAGAATATATTCAACTCACCAAGCTTTGTATGGATCGAAATCGTTTTCAATATAATGGCTCCTATTATACACAGCACGAAGGGGCAACTATGGGTAACTCATTGCCATTTGTGGCGAACTTGTTCATGGGCAGGTTTGAGACGGATGCAAGGGAGGAACTCAGTTACTCCCCTAGGGTCTGGAACAGATATGTTGACGACATATTCGCTGTGGTGGATACAAGGATTGCCGAAATGGAAAATGTCTTTTTAGCACTAAACAGCAGGTTTATGAGTATAAAATTCACGTACGAGGTAGAAAAATAATGGAAGTTACCATTTTTAGATGTATTGGTTATAAGGAACGAACAGAATGAAATAGAATTTGACATTTACTGTACAGGAAAGGACAGATACATTCCAAATGACTCGAATCATTGTCCACAAAGTAAAATGGCAGCATTGCAATTCCATGCCTATAGGTTAAAAACATTCCTTTCAAATAAAGATAAGTACGACAAAAAAAGGAGAGTGATTAGGTACGAAGCTGAAGTGAATGGTTTTAACCCAGAGATAGTTGATAAGATAATAAGAAAATGTGAATTTGGGGAAACACTTCATAAATCTTCGACTTTTCAAGAAAATTATAGAAATGAAAAGTTTATAGTAATCCCATATGAACTTCAATACACTAGCAACTTCTCGTATTAGTCTAACTTGCGTCTCAAAACTAATATTTATCGAAATACTCATCAAACCTAGCAGATAAATATTCAAGAAGTTCTGAAAACGGAAGCTGATTTAAGTTCCCAAACGTCAATGATAAGTTTTTTGATAAATATTAGTTCTTGTATTTTTGTGTTCGTCAATATTCGATAAAGTGAATATGAAAGTTGCATATAAAACTTCGTACAAATTACAACAGCTTCTTGATAACCCAAAAGAGAAATAAGAAAACTCAGAGATGTCGGGAATTTACGAAATCAGTTATCGAGATTGTAACAATAAATACATCGGTCAGAGTCGACGAGCTATCGAAACCCGTTTCAAGGAGAATTTTGCACACATGAAGTACGGAAGAGTAGAAAAATCCAGTGTCGTCCACACGCTCTAGCTAGACAATGGCCATAAAATTGGTGAAAGCAATCTTAAACTGACCAATCATGTGCATAACACAAGACTACTCAATGTATGTGAGAGTCTGGAAATAGCAAAATGTAAAAACAGCATGAATGGTGAAAAGGGACCTATCCCTTCTAGCCCGCTTTTCAATTCATTGGTGAGAAAGTAATCAGAATAATCAATAATAACAGATGACGGACCAACAACTTTGCAGGTAGTGACTGCACTGGTTTATTATCGAGAAATTAATTAGAATAATAAGCAGTAACAAACAAAGTCTATAGCGGACCGGAAAAACTTCAGATATATAAATAACTAACCCTAGCTTTAGATTTAGTATCGATTTTCCTCTCCTGAAGATGCTAACCTTGTTAGCGAAACTCGCGTCGAGTGCCAAATTATCAGTTTGGTTTCAGGATTATTGATCTCTAGGAAAAGTTTCTGATTATGTGATTTTTTTTTGCATTTCGAGAAAAAATTCTAAACATCACTACTTCTCTACAAAAAATATCATGTTCCTAAACTGTCCAGATAACTTCCCCAGCAAATTTTCGAAAGCGCGCCGCTGCCCGCTAGATTCGCTTCAGAATAATACCGAATACATTGCGGAGAACGATGATGAATCGATGAAAAATTGCGTTAAACTGTTCGACCTACGCAACATCATCCTAGGTCGTTGCCTTCTCTTTGACCTCTCGCGATTTCACATCGCCGAAATTTCGGGACGTTTTTAATTTGCCCCCTTCCGGCACGAACCCGTGCAATAATTCACGTTAAATTATTCCTGCAACCCTCCAGTGATTAGCATCACGCTGATAAGCGGTCGGAAAACGGGGTTGGTTTTATCTAGAACTTTGCCAGAGCAGGTGTTTCTGAGGGATTGAGTTTATTGGGGTGTGTACAGTGATTCCAGTCAATTTTCTCGGTAGAAATCACTTGGTGAATCATGCGATATATCAATGAATAAAGAAATCATTGGTCGACGTAAACATCCGGGAAAAAAGTGGGTACTTTTTTCACGGATAGATATATACAGTGTGGTCCACTAAGTCTGCAACAAATGGGAAACATTTTTATTATCGATTTCTCAGAAAATTTCATTCTTGACAAAAGTTGGTGCATGTTCCAAAACTATACCAAGTGTACCTGAAATGGCTTTATGACAATCACCATACAGGATAGGCCAAAAAATATAAATTTCGTTCAAGAGTAAAGTACCCTTATTTCAGAAAATATAGAAATATGTTGAGGAGAAGAGTTGCTTGGAATTGAAAGTTATGTTCAGATACGAAGTCATGACCTGCTATTCGATTTTTTTTTTCTTTTGGAAAATTTTGAATTATCCCCTTATGATACATATTTTTACTATTTTGATTCAATATGTATTTGAAGTAGCTACAATCGAATCGGTTTGGAGTATTTCTCATCAAATTAAAGTGAATTTGTATAATTTACATGGATTTGTATTTTTTTAGGTGACCGTCAACTTCTTGTTTGTTGCAACGATATTTAACAGAACTCTAAAATAACACAAATACTTTTTTAACGAGGCAAATACCCTACTAACTACATAAAAATATTTGTGTTATTTTAGAGTTCTGTTAAATATCGTTGCAACAAAGAAGAAGTTGACGGTCACCTAAAAAAATACAAATCCATGTAAATTATACAAATTCACTTTAATTTGATAAGAAATAGTCCAAACCGATTTGATTGTAGCTACTTCAAATACATATTGAATCAAAATAGTAAAAATATGTATCATACGGGGGTAATTCAAAATTTTCCAAAAGAAAAAAAAATCGAATAGCAGGCCATGACTTCGTATCTGAACATAACTTTTGATTCGAAGAAACTTTTCTCCCCAACATATTTCTATATTTTCTGAAATAAGGGTACTTTACTCTTGAACGAAATTTATATTTTTTGGCCTATCCTGTATGGTGATTGTCATAAAGCCATTTCAGGTACACTTGGTATAGTTTTGGAACATGCACCAACTTTTGTCAAGAATAAAATTTTCTGAGAAATCGATAATAAAAAAGTTTCCCATTTGTTGCAGACTTAGTGGACCACACTATATATATATATATATATATATATATATATATATATATATATGGGGCTGTCGAAAACTACTCACGTCAATTGGGAGAGAGTGGCAGCACTGTACTCAGTTTCAATTTTTACACTTAATTCAATTTTTACACTTTGTTTTATGATTTTGGTCATGTTTTGTTGGTGTACCTTTTGGTAAGCCTGGCTTGCCTCTGTCAATTTTCAAAATTTAAAACTTCAAATGTCTTTTCATATGTCAATGTCAATTATCAATTTTCAAATTTTTCCTTTCCTTTGGTAACCACCTCCGAGCACGTGCCGGTGAAATTTTAATTTTCCAAAAAAAAAATTTAATTAATATAAGTTTTTATACATATATATGTAATGTTGAATGCAATGTGTGACTCTTTTTCGAATGAGGAAAAGTATCAGTTCTCTGTGTCTCATTTTACGTCTGACTTCTTACTATTGTTTGATGTGTATCATCCTATATTATGTTGAAGATCAGACTGTCAGATTGACATGTAATTTTTGAAAAATAAATGTTAGATGTTACAAGTATTTCATCCTATTTCGAGTATTACTGAATCATTAAACATGGCGCAGTCAGAAAAACAATAAGTTTGAATTGTAGACTTACGCGTGCAACCGATTTTTGAGGACATATTCAAAGATTTCTATGAAAATGTCGATCGTGGGTGGAATGCCAGTGAAGCTACCTCCAGATTTCGATTTGCAAGGAGGAAACGCTGCAAATGAGTGGGTATATTGGAAGATAGCATTTGAAGACTATCTCATGGCCACAGGAAATCATGAATCCGACGATCGTGTGAAAATTTCGATTTTGAGAAACTTGATGGGAAGTGAAGCTGCTAAGACAATATCAGTTTTTAACATTCCAGCAGATAAGACTAACGATTATAAATATTTGATTCAGTCAATTGAAAAGTATGTCAATCCACGAGTCAATGAGTGCTACGAGAGATATAATTTCTTGAAGAGAACCCAGAAAGAAGGTGAATCTTTTCAAAGTTTCTTGACAGATTGCAGGAAGTTGATCAAGACATGCAACTATAACGTCATGGATCCTAATGAGTCAGTGGAAGATAAAGCCCTGAGAGATAAAATCGTTATGAATATAAGAGATCCAAACACCCGTGAAGCCTTACTGAGAATTGAAAAGCTCACACTAAAAAAAGCAATAAACTTCTGTATAACTTCGGAGCAAAGCAAGTCACAGAATTCACAGTTCGAGCAAGAAGGCAACGCAGATGTGTATTTCGTGAGGAGGAAGCAAAGAGACAGGACAGTGAGTAGAGGCCAGAGTGAAAGTCAAAAAAGTGAGAAATATAATAGTAGTCAGTTTGAATGTATGAGATGTCAGAGTACGCATGGTCGAAGAGAATGTCCTGCTTATGGTAAAAAATGTAAAAAGTGTGGAATTCTCAATCATTTCGCGAAATCTTGTCGGGTGAAAAATGTGAAAAATGTAGAGAATGATAATTCTAGTTCTGAGAGTTCAGATGAAAGTATTTTTGTACGTAGCGTTGAAACACCAAAAAATGACATCTCGATGACAATTTGTAAACAAAGCATCTGGGATGAAATTATCCAGATTGAGAATAGAAAAGTAAATGCCAAAATAGATACTGGAGCTGACGTTAGTGTCATGCCTTTGAAAGTTTTCAAAAAAGTAGGTGGTAATTTGAATATCAGGTCAACTGATTATATTTTGAAAGGTTTTGAGGGGACTTTGGCGAAACCACTAGGTGTTGTCAATTTATGCTGTAAATATAAAAACAAATCTATTTTTGAAGATTTCATGATTGTAGATGGTGCAAATCAAGTTCTTCTAGGTGGTAAAGCATGTCTTAATATGAGATTGATAAAAAGAGTCAGTACTGTCACGGAAAACAAGAGGGGTCATGAAAAAGAATTATTCATAAAGGAATTTTCAGATATTTTTGAGGGTTCAGGTCAATTTCCTGGTAAGCATACGATTACAACCATCGAAAATTTTGAGAGTGTCAGTTATCCACCAGTCAGAATACCTGTTGCCATAAAAAAACCTTTGAAAGCAGAATTAGATAGGTTAGTAAAACGTAATGCTATCGTAAAAGTTGATGATATCAACCCCCGTGCAAGTATTAATCGTATGGTCATAACTGAAAAAGCAAATGGTAAAATTAGGCTATGCTTAGACCCTTCTGATTTGAACAAACAAATAGTCAGGAAACCTATTTTAACAAAAGTTCCGCAAGAAATCAGTTCGAATTTGATAGGGAAGAATTTTTTTTCCGTTTTTGATTTATCTGAGGGGTACCATCAGTTGAGACTTACTGATGAATCATCATGGAAATGCTGTTTTGCTACTCCATATGGAATTTATAGATATGTAGTTTTGCCATATGGATTATCTAATTCCCAAGATTTGTTTCAGGAACAAGTTGATAAATACTTCGGGGATATTGAGAATGTAGAAGTATGTCACGATGATATGATTATATCGGGTAAAACCGAAGATGAACATGATAGGGCCGTGAAAGAGGTTATTCAAAGGGCAAGGAAAATAAATGCAAAATTTAATAAAGACAAGGTCCAATACAAACAAAAACAAGTTAAATTTATGGGTCAAATATTTTCCTCTCTAGGTATGGAAGTTGATCCAGATCGTATCGAATCGCTTTTAAAACTGAAACCTCCGGGAAACAAGAAAGAATTACAAAGAATTATAGGTTCTTTCAATTATATCAGACAATATATACCGGGTATGACTACGTATATGCAACCACTCTTTCAGCTCCTAAAAAACAATGTAGAATGGCAATGGCTTCCAGCTCACAATGAGGCTTTTGAAAGTTTAAAAAAGATTATTATTAAACCGCCTGCACTTGTACCATTTGATCCACTGAAGAAAAGCGTGTTACAATGTGATGCTTCAAAAGATTCTATTGGAAGTTGTTTATTCCAGGTTCATGAAAATCAAATATTAAAATTAGTATCTTGTGCTTCTAGAACTATGAATGATGCTGAAATTGGTTATAGCCAAACAGAAAAGGAATTATTAGCAATTTATTTCGCAGTGACGAAATTTCATAATTTGATTTATAGTACCGAGGTTGATGTTCAATCAGATCACAAACCAATTATTTCAATCATGAAAAAACAAATTTGTAAAATAGGTTCAGTCAGACTTCAACGTCTCAGACTTAAACTTTTGAAGTATTCACTGAATGTTTATTATGTGCCAGGTAAAAAAATCCACTTTGCTGATATGTTGTCCAGATCAAGTCTTCAATATTCTACACGTGATCCCGATATGTTAGAAATGGTTCACTCAGTTTCAAGACACCTACCAATGAGTGAAGAACGTAAGAAAGAATTTAGGGAAAAAACAAATGAAGATCCAATCTTATCGAATATCATAAGGTATTATTACAATGGGTGGCCAGAAGAAAGTGTAATCCATCCAAATTGTAAACCGTATTACAAAAACAAAGATGATATTTTTGTCGAAGAGGGTATTATATTTTTTAATCACAAAGTTATTGTTCCATTTAGTCTCAGAAATTTTATAATTAAACTCTTACATAAAGGACACATTGGCATTAGTAAATCCATTCATAGAGCAAGAAAATTATTTTTCTGGCCCAATATGTCCAGTGATATAAAATCATTCATTTCCAAATGTCGTACCTGCGAGAAATTCATGCCAAATAACTCGAAGGAACCTTTGTTGCCTCACTCTGTACCGGACTTACCATTCATTAAAGTTGGTGCAGACATATTAGATTATGGTTCGATATCATATTTAGTAATAATCGATCATTTCTCACACTGGATTTCTTTGTCGAGAATGAAAGACAAAACTTCGGGAAGTGCCATAAATGAAATGCAAAATGTTTTCAAGAACAAATTTACCTATGACAAACAAAAAACTGAAACCTAAAATACAGAAACATATTTTGGAAAGAATAGAAAAACAGAAACGCGATCAGAAACAAAGATATGACAAACATGCAAGTAGGAGTGTAAAAGAATATGAAAAGGGGGATGAAGTAGTAGTGAAAACTGATAAAGAAAAGATTTGGCAAAAAGCAACAATTCTAGAGAAGGCAAGAGAACCAAGATCGTACTGGGTTCGAAAACACAGTAATAATAGAATCGTTCGCAGAAACAACGTTCACATTAGACCGTCTGATACCAGATCGTACCAAAATGATAGAGAATTACCACCAGAACTACTATATGATAATACATTCATCAATAATAATCCAGAAAATATAAGCCATAAATCAGAGCGTGTAACTAACGATTCTCCAGTACATGACTATCGGTATAGAGTATCTCGATACGGTAGAAGGATTAGATCTCCCAGACGCTTGAACCTTTGATCATTTTCATTGTTAGTATTTATTCTAAAGGGGAAGGTGTTTGATGTGTATCATCCTATATTATGTTGAAGATCAGACTGTCAGATTGACATGTAATTTTTGAAAAATAAATGTTAGATGTTACAAGTATTTCATCCTATTTCGAGTATTACTGAATCATTAAACAACTATAACCTCACGTTAGTAAGTACACTTTCTTAATGTTTTACAACTGTTTTATAATGATTAAAATTTTGTAGATGTCTTGATAAAGGGAATAAACATTCTCGAAAGCTCGACCAGATAACAAAGAGTATTCTTTAAACAACAGCCCAGTAATTTGACTGCATCCCCAAACAACATTCCGTATTTCTCCTTAACTAGTCAGTCAAGATTACCCTTCGCTTTATATATATATACACATATATATATATATATATATATATATATATATATATATATATATATATATATATATATATAAGTAAAGGTAGAAATTAAATTTTTTATAGAATATTTTCTTATACCAAACTTATATTTCCTTCATATCAAAAGTACAATTATTAAGTGTGCATTGCATGAAAGATATGTTCCTTGAACTATTCGGTACAACATTCGAATTTTCTTATGTTGAAATTGTATTTTTTCAATATTAAATCGTCGTTTATTCCGTCACAGAAAATAATTGTGTATTATACACTGGAAAAATATTAGATTGTAGCTCTCGGTTTTTTGTCTCAACACAACCTCGAGCTAAAATCTAATACTTTTTTTCCTTGTATAATAAATAACTATTTCTGAGTATTCCAATTTCAAGAGACAAATATTAAAACATTGGATATATTGATTTTAAATCAAAAGAATAAAGATGGGTCAGAAGCACACATTACAAAAACAAAATTGAATTGATTAGAGAAAACTGTAGAGACTACAAATGCAGATTACTGTATTATCGACGAACCGATGACGAATTTTCCGTAATCTAATCGTTCGATACAAACCAGCCGATAATAAAAATGTACCTCGCCACCAAATTACAACACATCTCCTGTGCAAGAAGCAGTTTTCTTCGAAATACATGGTGTCACATACCCTAAGCCGACTGACATAATATGACGCAGTTCAAAAAATGACATTAATTTCTTTAACTTACCTCACATAATGGGAGCATCATACGAGTCTTCTTTAAATAGTGGCAGCGTGAATAGCGAAGAAAACTGCACCATGAACACAAAATAAGGGTTGGAAATTTGAATCCAAAAAGATTTTGATGGTTTGTTGGTTTGACTCATAGACAATAGAGAGATTGAGAAGGATAGAGTAATTCAGGTATAGAATTATCATTCTGTCCTTCACAATGTCACTTCAATGTGCATATTTTTTCTCTCTCTATTGTATTTCGCATCGTGTTACATGGAAAACTGTCATAAAGACCAGTCCATTGGTTATAAAGTTTATGGTTTGACTCACTCGATCCAAATACAGAAAATTACTGGGTTATTCTTGGAATATACGGTTACTTTCCCGAGCATTTTTTAGAAAATATGGTCTTCATCTATTATTGAATGAAAACAGCTCATAACTCAAAGAAGACTATTCTGCCCAGATATGAATTGATGAGAGTTATGTTTCAGAATATTCAAAATTTCAAAATCGCATTACATGTCAGATAGACGTCGAAGTCAATTGACACCAAAACATATCAGCGATCCAGTATCTTTACTCCAATTGGAACAAAATAACCGCCATTAGCGCCTTTGGTGGTTGTTGATCCCAAGCTTCCAAATTTTGAGCGGAAAGGGGGCTTTTACATTTCTAAATCTATTTCTGTGTTCCTCAACTTTCTGAAGAAGTGTTCCCAGACAAATATTTTGAGGCATTCAACCTCAAATATTAATTCCTAATCTGAAACTGTCCAAAAATATCTGTTAGTAATTGCGTTGATTTCGGATTAGTGAACCATTTCTTCCAGTTGAATAAAAGTAGATATTTCTTCAATTATTTTTTGTTTCAAATCATCATCCAGTTCACCATAAAATACCCCATTGCACCCTGCGATCCATGTGCTACATCAACTTCTGGACAAATTGTACTTAAGTCTATAATTTTTGGGTATTTATATAAAGTTTCCAGATAGACTTAACAGGTGTAAACCGATATAGGCTCAGTCATCATCATCGTCATCATCATCATTGGTCTTAATTTTTATCAATATGAAAATTTGAGTCAAAGGGCATCATCATTGCTAATTATTTCAATCAGAAATACTACTGTTTTATCAACATTTTGTTAGTTTCATCACAAAAAGTAACTTGTGCAAACATAAACATTGAGGTCGATGATCTAGCCAGTAAAATCACCAAATTTAATGTTCTATTATTTTTTTACCATAATACGATAGAAGTATATGAAATGGATTGCTGGGAATGTAAGAATATACCAGATGTTCCATTTGAATTCACAAAGTTATTGAGATAGTTTCCTATAGAACTAAAAAACAAAACAAATTTTGAGTTAATCAATCCTTGAGGCGATATCATACGAACAAAAAAAATTCACAGTGATACCAGGAGAGGGCAAAAATATTAAAAATATACATCTGAGCTTAGATCAAACCTTAGAAAAAATACAGTTTTTGTGTAAATGCTCAATCGATTTTCCTATTTTATTTGTGACATTCCTTGGAGTAATTCGAAATATTTCACATATTCATCAAACCGTTTTTGTTTCAGGTTCCTCTTATGGACTGCCGTAGAACAGAAAAAATTACCGTCAGCCATGATTAGTGAAATACTCGGCACATCTAAGAAAAAAAAGCATCTATAATAAATTTTTTTTTCTTCGTTGGAAGTACCTTACTACGGCTGCGGTGTAAAAATAAATTCCATTTTCGTTCGATACTTTTGAGATTTTGGACATAACTCCGAGGTATTTTTTTCTTAATTTTGTGACACTTCAAGTATATACAAGGGACCGTCCGAGGATATGATACGATGCCCAGCACTATAAGAGGTGAGTAAAACAGGACCACATTCGTAGAAAGAGATCCATGTTATTTGCACAGAGAAATATCAATAGATTTGAAATTAATGTTTTTACGAACGCTTGGATATGAAAATAGTCATTCAAACAATTGATTCCTAAGAAAGACAAATTGTTTTTTATCGTTTTGACACCCCAAGCTGACGTCATTTTTGGGAACTAACAGATAGATATATAATCTGTCAATAGTATTTCTATCGATCAAACCCCTCACAGTTCAACCAAATTGAATTGACTTCGACTGCAAAGTATTCGTTTACTATACTATATATAATGGTCCTCTCTAAAATCCAGTCCCACTGTTAGAGACCCTTTCGATCCCATTATCCCAAAAATTGACGAGTAATCATTTCAACTCAGTTATCATGAGTATAAATATATACTAGAATTGGCCATTGTGGATCCTCAGAAACTATATAGCCACCACTTTCCTTTTATTCCTCATAACCTTTCAGGCGATAAAGGAGAGGTCAAGCAGGCCATTTTTTTCGGATTGCGTGCCCAGACACATTCAGAATTTGCATTCGACTGGAGTTTCCGTGCTCGATTTCTTGAATAATCACCAAAACTTTAACTTCTTCGAACAAAGAAAATAATTAACGACACAGGGTAGAAATGGAATATAGTTAATTTAGCAATTAATATAATTGATTGCAAAACAGGGCGAAATGTGCAGCATTCATCTCGACAAAAAAATATTGTTTAGCGAGACCAAGGTAAAAAAATTTCCCGATAGAGAAATGTTACTTTTGCCAAGTCCTATATACTATTTCATACACAATTATTCGAATCAATATTGTATAATGAACAAAAAATATTTGTTAGGTTGACTTTGATGAATATTGTCATTATTTGTAAATTTCACTTGTCTACTTGGGGGTTGAAATGTGTTTCCATTCAAAGAATACCTTTGATATACCAATTATATCTCAAAATTCTCAGCTATTTTTCAGGACGTTGGCTACAAATATCCAACATAGGAATTATTTCGAGTTATTAGCTACATTAAAAATTGATCGGCACTTCCAAGCTGAAAGAAAGTTGAAAATAGAAAATTTATGAAAACATATTAAAATATGCAAAATTTGTTATGGACAGAATTTTGAAAAAAAACAAGTATTATATTTATTCAAATTGTTCATTCACGTGTTACTTAGAAAATTTTAGATCAACTCATTTTTTAAAACTTATTATGGTTTTCAATTTTTCCTGACAACAATACGGCTGTGTTCAACTGTGTAAGTTCATATTTTTATTATATACAGGGGTCCTCATTTCAAACGAAACAGACAAAATATCAGATTCCAAGTTCATTAAAAAAAATCGGTCGTACACATTATTACAATGGTGAAAGGGAAGTTGTTTGATACGATTTTTGAAACAGTAACTTCAACCCTCCAGCAAGGGTGGGACCAACACTTACTCTCTCAAATGGAACAAGGTGTCGAGTCATACTCTTTTTAAAGGGCATTTAATTCTTCTTTCAAATGACATCTCATTCGACCAACAAAATACTGGTGATGAAATGTAATACAAACCGTACGGAATTATTCACACACTTATTTAAAATGACTACCACCGACCACGACACATGAATAAAAAATTTGAAGAAATATAATACTTGAATATTTTTTGCAAAATTCTGTTCACAACAAATTTTGCATATTCATTATTTTCACTCATAATTTCCAATCCATTTCCACTAATATTCCGCCAAAGGAACCTCCATCAATATGTACGGTACTTTTTGTTCTCACTTTAGGTTAATACTGAAGATAGTAGTGGTATAGTTATTGAACATTGAAACAGTGTTGAAATGACACAAAATATGCCTAAAAAGTCAACAGAAATACTATTAATAAAATATCGGACTACCCTTATCAGGATTTCACGAATAGATCGCCAGGAATCGAAAAGTAAAAGTTTCAAGTGTACACACCGCGAAAAGGTCAATAACGGCATAACATTAACAGAATAAGGTTCAACAACCCACGTTTGCACGAATATCGAATAAAGAAGGTCGCTTAGATTTTTATCAGTTTGGAAGCTATTTATAAAATCTCGACAATCGACAAACACTGAAATTATTCGAGTTCTCTGATCGCCAATCTGGATTCACGATGAGGTCTAATGGATAGGTCTGTTTGCCCCGGGTCAGATCTCAGGGTTGGGCAATACGAGTTGGTTATTTAATAGCGAGGCTGTTCACTTTGAATAAATGATATCGATTCAAGCTCAAAGAATTCGTCGATGGAGCTATAGATCGAAGAGATGAAATTGTTTTCATCCCAAAAAAATATTTGTTGCTTCAATGTGTCTCCATGAAAAAATGGTTTTTTTTTCAACTGTAACACAAAATATTCAAAATACACATTGATGGAAAGGTTCCATCAGGTGAAATATATTCTTAGAATTTGGAATTGGAAGTTGCTGCAGTTATTTCTGCTGGAAATGATCTTTTTCTCGGATTATTATTATTCTGGGAATGGAAACATTCATTCCAAGTAGTACGAAGAGACCACAGACTGAGAGACCATGGTTCAATGAAAGTTGCTCTGAGGCTGTCATATCCAAACAAGCGGCATTCAATCGCTGGCTCCAAGACCCCAGTTTGGAGACGAGACCTGAGTATGTTAACGCAAGAAGTAGGTGTAGTGTAACAATTGAAGCTACTAAAGAAGCACATGATCAGAAAATTCGTTCAAAACTTGTTGAATGTCCAAACGATTCTCGTTCGTTTTGGTCATTTGCTAAAGCTGTCGCCAAAAATGTCACTTTTATTTCATTTCCTCCTTTAACCAAAGAAGATGGATGACAAGCCACCACTGCCCAATAAAAAGCAAATATATTTGAAACTATGTTTGCTGGAAATTCTACTCTGGAATAATCGGGGAGAGATCCCCCATCACTCCTGTCGACAGTCATATGCCTGAGATAATTTTTCACCAACAAAATATAAGAAATATTTTAATGGACCTGAAGACGAATAAGGCTTGCGGATCTGATGGAATCCCAACAATTGTTCTGAAAGCATGTGCTCCCGAATTGACACCAGTACTTTGCGAATTATTCAACCTTTCATGTAACTTGGGGTTTTTTACTAAGTCCTGGAGGACAGCAAGACTTCAGCCAGTTCCTAAAAAAACGAAAAAACTTCACCTTGTAATTATAGACCAATTGTATCGCTTTCTATCATTTCCAAAGTCATGGAAAAAGCAAACGATATGAAGCTCATCAAATATCTAGGGAAATCAGGAATAATTAATGATTGACAATACGGATTTTGCCATCAACGACCAACCAGTGACTTATTGGCTTATTTTTCTCATATCTGGCAGCATTCAATTCAGATATTCGAAGAAACGATAGCTGTAGCACTCGATATTTCAAAAGCGTTTGATCGAGTTTGGCATCGGGGTCACCTTTCTAGACTGCCGTCTTATGTTGTTGTGTGCTTTGTTGAAGACTTTATTGTCTGAGAGGTTTCTGTATGTGGTCACTGATGGAGTATCATCTGATATTCACCCAATGAATGCAGGTGGTCCACAGGGTTCAGTTCTGACGCCCACTTTGTTTCTGCTTCATATCAATGATTTGCTCGAGAAAACATCAATACATAGTTTTGCGGACGACAGTACTCTTCATACCAGTTTCTCTTCTACGAAGACAAGTATATCGATGCTAGGAATTACGATCAGTGATAATCTCTCATGGGAAAACCATGTGAGATCGATCGCTATGAATGCTTCCCAGAAACTTGGATTTCTATTTCGTGCGAAGAAATACTTCACTTCTAATAATATTCTAGTAAGTAATCCAAACATTGCTTAGTTGCAGCAACCCTCGCGAAACACAACGGAAATTCATGAGTTATGACTGACATGAAAAACACATTAATGGAAACCAAGCTGAAATGATAAACATATTTTGACATCTACGCAAGCATTTGTTGAAAACCACATCAAATTCGTCCATATAAAAAAAATTCACCCTTGCAACTATTTCTTGTTCATTTTATGAATTTATTCTGTGTGATTTTGTATAAAATAGCATAAAAACCTAGGCAAGAGTTACATTCACTCTCTCTAGAAATAGCTACCTCAGCCTTCGTTTTTGATTCTTTGAAATTATTGTTTATTATTTTAATGTATAAGTCTTAAAATTTTAATACAATTTGCGGCTCAAAAACTTGTGACATCGCATTTTTCGCGCTTCATGCAAGAAAATTCTTGTCGCGATTTGTTCTCCTTCTGTCCTATACACTCGCTATACAGTGCCGAGTGAGGCACGAACACTAACGCGTTTGTTGTGCTTTTTGCAAGAATATTCCTGTCGAGGCTTGTTCTCCTTCTCAACCTATAAATTGACATTCCCCAACAATTTCACGCATTTCGCTAGTTGTACACTCGGATATTAGAAACAGATTAGGCATAGAAAAAGGAGGAAAACTCGTGTTTTTGTTTAAATTGTATAACAAAAATTAATAGACTGAAAATATACAGTAATAAAATTTAGGTGTTACGTTTAGTTTATGAATTTGGCATTATTTTCTTCTCTTTTGTTGTTTTTGCTAAAATCAGATTCTCCTTTTGATCTTCGAGAAAACTTTTATATTATGTTGTTATCTGGTTCTGAATAAAAAAAAACAAAAATTGATTTAAATCATGATTTTAATCAGCCCAACCCTGGAAATATTTTATTTTATCATCCGTTAGGTCTTAGCTCTTGAAGCATTCGAGAAAGTGATTGACCAATCGAAAGATATACTGTCAAGTAAACGAGAATCAATTTATTGACCGGATCAATCTTTCAAATCACGAAATTTTACCGATACACAAATCTGTCGTAATCATCGACAAAACCAAATTATGTATCCCGGTATGGAAGACCGAATCTCTCATGTCGCAATATTAATTATGAACGCTGTCATTAATTCAAATTACGAGAAGATCGTGAGAACAGGAAACGAAGGCGGGCCGATATTTCAAGATTGCTTCCTCGAACTACAGCTTCACCGAATTCGGAACGAAAATTAACGAATCCGTGAGATAGTTCACGGAACCCCTGTTAAAAAAAAATTAATAGGTACGAACGGGTCAGCGTATCAACTTGAGCTGCGTGATGATGAAATCTGAAAATTGAATTCTATCGTCACATAATTTTCTCGATGAATGCAGATGTTCCACAGGGTTCAGTTCTGGGGCCCACTTTGTTTCTGCACCATATCAATGATTTACTGAATAAAAGATCTTGTATACATACTAGCTTCCCATCCCATATCATTAGCGTCAATAGTATTAATGATGACTTGACGAAAATAATAGAATAGTGTAACATAAACTTGGTGGAATTTTATGCTTGGAAAACACAGGCATGTCTATTCTCAGAGGAAACCGATCTCTCATCATCTAATATTCAGATGTCAGGAGTGACTATTCCTACAAAGTCAATATCTCGATGCTAGGAATCACGATCAGTAATAAGCTCTCATGGGAAAACCATGTGAGATCGATCGCTAGAGGAGTTTCCCAGAAACTTGGATTTTCATTTCGTGTGAAGAAATACTTCACTTCTCGTCAGATCCTAATGATCTGCAGGCACGGATATAGCCATGAATGTAGTTCTCGTGAAGCTCAGCACCACAACATTCATTGAAGCTCCTTTATTCTATTTAGAGAAAGGCAATCCGTCTTGTTGGTGATTCCTTGCTCATGAAATCGCTCAGATCGTTGGAGCATTGAAAAAAGGTATCTCTTCTATAGATATTTTCACGGTCGGTGCTCTCCAGAATTGCCGTCAACCATTCATTCCAGCCTTGGCAGTATCAACACGGATGATCCGACGAGTTAGGACTTCCCGCCCCTTCGTTGTGAGCTTATAGACCTGTCTAACCACTCTCGCTCAGAGATCGTTTCTCAATAGAAAAGCTGAACTTTGGAACTCCCTACTGATGGAGGATTTTCCTGAGGCTTACGAACTTCCAAAATTCAAAGTAATAAAATAATATATATAATATAATAATATCAATTCGTATGTCCTCTCCCTTGATTCACGCCGTGTTCTTTGAACAATACAGGGCTTCTCTTTCGCGTGAATATGTACGTTTATACATTTTTTTTCATTGTCAGATACTGGTGTTGTTAGGAAAAACCTTACGAACTCTGAAAGTTGACATTTAGGAAGGGATTGTTGCCTTTTGGTTCGCGCAGATGATAAAGTAAACTTTATTCCCGCACGAACATAGAATACAAAAGCAATAACGAACTGATAGGTCATAAATAACCATTCCAGCCTCCTGTTCTTCTTAACAAACGAGCAGCCATTTTACAACCTAAGAAAATTTACGAATTAGCATATTAAATATATACATTCACACGAAAGAGGAACCTTGTGAACCCGTGAATCAAGGGACAGTTGATACGAATCAATATTAACTTCAAGTTTTTGAATCTTGAAAAACCTCCCTTGGCAAGCAATTCAAAAGCTCAGTTTTCTATTGAAAAAATATCCCTGAGTAGGAGAGGTTTGACAGGTATCCGAGCTCACAACAAAGGGTTGGGAATATCGCACTCGTCGGGTCATCCGTTTTTATATTGCCAAGGATGGAACGATTGAGGATAATTCAGAAGAGCACCGGCTGTGGAAATATCTATAGAAGAGAGACGAGTCTCCGACCCTTCTACGATGTTCTGATGAAGTGAACGAGTCTGTGAGCGACGAAACACCAACAAGGAGGATTGCCTTTTTCTGAATAGAATCGAGAAGCCTCAATGAATGTTTTGGTGCCTAACTCCATACATGAGAACTTCATTCCATGACAAGCCGCATCTGTGCCTTGAAGCTGTTCCTAGCATTAGACTTTGTAGGAATAGTTACTCCTGACATCCAAACATCAGATAAATATAGTTCGGCTTCCTTTCGAGAAGAGACATGTCTGGGTTTTCCTGGCATTGAATTCCACCAAGTTGATGCTACCCCATTCTATTATTTTCAACAAGTCATCGTTGATACTATTGACGGTAATAACTCTCTGAATTTTTGTTTCTCGTGCTGATAAGGGGACTCTGAAAGAGAAATAGGTACAGAGAGTACCAAAGAATACCCTAGCAAACAATTGATATAAAGCAGAAACAAAGTGGGCGCCAGAACTGAGCCCTGCGGAACATTATTCATATTCATTATCAGGAACTTGGGTCTTTTTATGGAGAAAATGGAGTTTGATGAATTATGTTTTGAATTTCTTCTCCAAATCAAAGAGTAGACATACAACTTCTATGGAAGAAGTGAAATGAACAAAAACTCAACTAATGGAGAGTGTTTGTAATTTAATTTATTTACAACAATGTATGTAATGCTGTCATTACTAACGTCATTGAAGGTTGAGAATTGTCACATTACACACCTCTTCTTCCCGCCCTCACTTCCCGCCCTCATTTCATTTATTCTAGACTTTATCTGTCATTTATTGACTTTATCTGACAATATATCCACTTGATTATTCTGAGAACACCGCCTTCTTGGTAATTTGTCGTTAAATGTAATATTTTAGATATGTTCAGAACGAAACAGTGATTTATTAATTTCAATCGAAATATGATGGTTTTATATAAAATAGTATACAAACCTCGGTAGGAAGTTTCATTCCTGTCTCGAGATCATAGCTAACCTCGACGCTTTGCGTCTCGGTTAACTAACTGATCTCACTACAGGAATGAACCATGGGTTGGGGTTGATTTATATAATATATATAATGACAGTTTCATTATATTTTGGCGAGCATACTATTCCAATATCTCCGGGCATCAGTAATTGATAAGAACAATGAGTGTGAAGGAAGAAATGCTGTTTGTGTAGGATGAGTATGAATCCACCCCAATATTATTGAATTATGTTGATCTTGGTAATTAAATATGAATATTTCTTCCTCGTTCATTGTCATATAAAAATCCGATGTTCCTTTCTGCTCTGGTACAATCATATGAGTTATGATCATCTCATCCTTCACTAGTATCTCCGCTAGTATGCCGCATGGCCCATTTTTGAAAGTATTGCTCTGTGCCATGGCTTGGAACATCGTCATTACTTTCACTGGTATGACCACAGGACGAATTGCAGACTTTTCACCAGGTTGAGAAGATCAAGCAGGAAAATGCGATCCAAAGTGTTGAGCAGCTTTTTCATTATATCTGTCATAGTTCATAATTCATATTCATTTTACACTTTATCATCACCTCCGATTTCCCAAACACCCAAATTTTCTCACGCCTCCCATAACTGATTCCTCCAGGTCCTTCGACCTCTGACCCCGCGACAAACAGGGAAATAATAATAATCACCCGTCATGTCGCTATCAACATCCGAAACTTCCGTTTTCGGGCCGAATCGATGACGAGGGTGGAAAAATGGGGGAAGGGGTGCGTGGCGCCAAAGTGCGTCGACCCATGGGGGGCCCATCGTCGTGGTGCAAAAGGTCGCCGACCGGTAGGCCAATCAACCGCCGAAACGAGCGAGCTCGGTCGGCCCAATCCGATTTTTTACAGCACTGACGGAACTGAGAATTTTCAAAGGTCGCGAGTTTCTTGAAAATTATTTGCAATGACCAAAAAGAAGGTCTTCGTTAATGCTTTGCGCTAATAATAAACACAATGAATATCATCATTATTTTGTGGTGGATGAAGACTTGTCTATCTTCTATAGATATGTCCAAGATCGGTGCTCTTCTGAATTGTCCTTGGCAATATCGACACGGATGACCCGACGGGTGCAAAATGCCCACCTCTTCGTCATGAGAACAGTTGACCTTGGAACTCGTTACAGAGAAGTTTTTCCTGAGACTCACAAATTTTAAAAATTTAAAGGTAATGTTGATTTGTATATCCAGTCCCTTGATTTCCTTTCGTGTAAATCTATATAGAAAAAAAAGTTGATTTCTTCTCAACTATTCCGCCATTTTACCAAACACTTTCTTGTTCTTCAGCAGATAGTTCTGTCTTATATATTGAAAGGAGTCTCCTACACCAAATCATAGAAACGATTCAATCAATAATCTCCCAAAAGAGAGCCTTCGCCAAAATATTGACCAGACAAACGACAATGTTAATCAGATTCAATTTAACCCTCTTTTATCGAATTTGCTATGAAAGCAATTGTTTTCTGATAGGTGTTAGTCAATCAAATTACTCAGTAGGTGTAGTTGTTACTGGCCTGAACGAATTGTTATTAGATAACACTGTCAAGTGTATTATTATTATTATCATCGAAATTTTAGAGATTCCACTCTTGAAGTAATCGTCGAATTGTAATAGTTCAATGAGTTTTGATTTACCACAATCTGAAAAAATTAAGGAATATTTTTGAAAATGGAAATGTTTTCAATTACCCGCAGCAACGTATCGGGGTAGATGATGAATCTGCTCTTCTACACTTGTAAATATTCCAATTATGATTAGTAATTTTCATGAATTGTGTTAAGTTAAAATTCAAGAAACTACCAAGAAAAAACTCACTCCATTCAACAGGCTATTCTAATGAATAATTAGTGTAAGACTGATGAAAGGAGTATGGAAAGCTTTGGTTTACAATGAGAAAAGTAATTGATCTTCATGAAAAATTTTCCACTCTCAAATCAACGGTTTGAAACTCACTAATTATGAATTCAGATTCCAACAAAATCATTCATATGGATAATAGTCAATATTTTCTCATGCAAGATGTCGTGTTAGACAAATAATCGACATTACACAGTCTGGATAACTTAGGAGTTGTAATTCAACTGATGCAATTTTTGACTTCGAGTCTTTTAGGGTGAGGAGATATTAGTTTACAAGGGCGTCTGTGAATTTACATTGAAAATTTCACACCTCCTCTCTCTGAGCAATTTTAACTGATTACCATGGCAACTGAGAATATTCCCGGAATTTTTTTTGAGGCCCCACGATATTAAAGCGGAAATTGTTGAGAGTTCACAAAATGAACATGATCTACAACCATTAAATGATGTAGATATACCTGTAAAATAATGCAAAATACATTTCTACCAACTGAAGTTACATAAAATTATAAAAGGGCGATACACTGATTCAGAAAATATCTGATTTTTTGCGTTTGTTGTAACTGAAGTTGGTATTTTCTTTCATTTAACGAAATACGGTAGATATACCTACATAGATTTTTTTTCGAACTTGCGTTGTGTTACTTGTGAAAGTATATTTCTATCACCTTTACATAACTACAACTACCAAAGAGCGATAGGCTGGTCTGGTGCATTTGGTGTATCTGAAGTTGGTAATTTTTTTTTATTTAACGAAATATGGTGGATATATCTATATGATTTCTTCAAACTAGTAATTATTAAGATTCCTGACCTAAAATGATGTATTGGATATACAACATTGTAGTGAAACCCATGATCACATATGCATCTTTGGTATGGTGGACAAAGACAACACAAAAAATAGCCGCGGTTGAGTTGAGCAAGATACAAAGACTTGCATGCCTTAGCATAACGGGAGCTATGAAAACAACACCAACACTAGCCATGGAAGCACTGTTGGACCTCCCACCGATTGACTTGACAATTATGGGAGAGGCAAGAATGGGACTCCTAAGGCAACAAAAATCGAGCAAGAGATCGGATCACAACAAGATAAAGGAGATAGTGGTCGGGAACATTCTTGAAATGGAAGCAACGGACCACATGACTCCTAGATACTCCTTCAACATCAACTTCGAGGTTATAATACAAGATCGAAGGGAATGGTCAGATGACAACATCAGGGGCAAACCCGGAGAGAGGATCTGGTATACGGACGGATCCAAAACAAGGGAAGGAACTGGTGCTGGAATATACAGTGAGGGGAGAAACTCTCAAATAAGTGTCTCACTAGGAACAAACACCTCTGTATTCCAAGCAGAGATGTACGCTATCTTGCAATGCGCAAGAGAAATCAATATGAGGGAAATGCGTAATGCACGGATAAAAATATGCTCAGATAGCCAGGCATCACTGAAGGCTCTTATGAACCCGAAAGTGACATCAAGACTGGTATGGGAATGCCGAGAAGAGCTCAGGGTCCTTTCAGAACATAACAAAACAACTTTGTTATGGGTTCCAGGACACTGTGGCATCGAGGGCAATGAAAAAGCTGATGAACTAGCCAGAAACGGTTCATCAACTCCATATATTGGTCCAGAACCCGCACTCGGGATTACTAAATCCGACATTCGAGGATGCATTCGGGACTGGATCAAACGAAAACATAAGGAGAGGTGGAAAGATGCCCCTCTCATGCACCACGGGAAAACATACATCAAAGAACCGTCAAAACACAAAACTGAAGAACTACTCAAGCTGAGCAGGAATCAAGTTCGAACAATAACGGGCCTTCTCACTGGTCACAGCCCAATGAGGAAACACCTGAACAAAATGGGGCTGTACAACGGAGAACTTTCCTGCAGACAATGTGGCAAAGGAACAGAAACAGCCAGTGGCGTGTTTAGAATTCTGTTTTGGGGGGGGCCGAAGCATAAATGAAAAATATTGTCAAAAATTGTGTTCGTGGTTCACCTTGTCATAATAAAAAAAGAACGAGAAATTAAGCGAAACAACAGAATGACTAGTCTTTTTAATGTTTTTCATTCAATCATCTGACCCTGACCAATCTTTGAGGTTCATTCGTCCAATAATAATAATAATAACGATTTATTTTCCAAGAAACATATACATGCTTATTGTAGGGAAAATGAAACTGATGCCATACATTAAAAGTAGAATAGAATACAAAAAATGAGTAATCGAATCAGATCTTTATATGGCAATAAATAGAAAAAAAATTATGATATCAAATGTTATTTTAAATTATTTTTGAAACGAAATTTTTCATATTTCTTCAATGAATTCGGTAGACCATTGTATAGTTTTATTCTGTTGTGGTAAACAGATTCCTGTCCTATATTTGTTTTAATTTTCATCAATGCCAAATTTTCTGAAAACCTTGTTGAGTGATTGTGTTGATCACTATTCATTTTGAACATCGACTTTGAATGCTTGAATTTATTTTTGACCAGGTGAATAAATGTGCAAATTTCAAACGTGTATAATGTAGGAATGTCTAAAAGTTTTCTTTGTTTGTATAAATTAGCTGTAGGTTTTCTTCGATCAAGTTTGTATATACACTTTATAGTTTTATTCTGTAATGTTTTCAATGGTGTCATTACGGTTTTTGGAGCTGCCCCCCAAATCGAAATCACGTATTGAATTTTGGAATATACTAAAGAATAATAAGTTGATTTCAGACATAATAAAGGTAACATATTTCGAATTTTAAAAATTATACCAATAATTGGTGAAATTTGTTTTCTTAATAATTCAATATGTTTGTTCCAAACTAAATGTTCATCAATTAAAATTCCTAAAAATTCCACTACAGGAGAATACATAATATTTTCATTATGGGATCTTTCGAATGGATGGAGGTGGATTTTCTTGAGATAAACATGCATATACGAGGATTTTTCAATATTCAATGTTGGCTTATGATTCATCAGCAATGATGATATTTCATGGAGGTCATTGAGCAGTTTTGATTTCTAGAAAATTGTTTCCGGTGTATACTATTGTAGTACCATCAGCAAACATTTTGATTTTACCATTCAACTTCAAATTAGACAGATAATTTATATATATGAGGAAAAGCAATGGACCTAGAACAGATCCCTGAGGAACACCGCATACAACTGTTTCTAGTGAACTATTTTTGCAGCAAATCTACACATTACATTTTCGATATCAATATAAATTTCTTCATGAATGTTGAGTAAAGTTAAACCATTCAAACGCTCTTCTGCCATGGTTCACCACAAATGGGTTTTCAGGCGCTTAATAGTTGAAAAGCTTCTTTCCGCTGTTGCCGTTGATACTGGTAGAGTCGCAAATATCTGTATAAAATCTTTATTGTGGGAAACAAACTCCAAAAACAAAGTGGTTTTACACGATTCGTGGTTATTACCGATTACAAACGAACATGTTGAGATGAAAATACGACCAATAATATGCTTTTCCACTGGTCATGTATCCGCCGCAAATATGACTAAAGGTCCCAACCAACGGGTTTCCCATCAAAATATACATTCATACGTACATATACATACGTGTACTAAGAAAAAATGATCATATATCAATTAATTATCAGTAGATTTCATTAAGCATCAATTCAGAGTGGATGGACGGAGATTTTCGTTTTTTTCCTTTGAGCGACACGAGCTGCTTTGGGGGGGGCCCGGGCCCCTCTGGCCCCCCCCGTAGACACGCCACTGGAAACAGCCAAACACATACTGTCAGAATGCGAAGCACTAGACCGCAAGAGACAGGCAATATTCGGGAAGCCCAGACTAACTCCCGAAGAATACAACAGTCATCCGGTGAAGAACCTGTACAGATTGGTACAGGGGACTAGAATTACGGAGTGGGTGCTGTGAAACTAATTGGAATGCACAAAAAGCCCAAGAGGCTGAGGTGCTGCTGGTGACAGGACCAGCATCCAATGGGGAAAAAAAAAAAAGATTCCTGACAGATCCGGTTGAATGCAAATGACAAATGATCATATGTCAAAAACAGCAATACCCAGATCAAATTGACAATCAGAGAAATTCATTCGAAATGTCAGGTTGGACTAATAATTTTTCCAAATTATAGTGTGAAATTTTCCTTTATGATTGCACGAGTGCATAAAAACTACCGATAATTTTGCAAGAAAGCGTAATATCTAAAGATTGCAATTTTGGCGAAAGTGTCCGAGTCCGAAGGACGAGGGCTCTTCTACAAAATATGAAAACAACCGAATGCAATTTGTATAAGATATCACGCTTGAATGCAAAATTATCTGGTCATTTTTATGCACGAATGTAATTCATTGGATTATTTCACGATTAGGAAAATTCTCAAGGAAATGTTATTTTTTGTTCATTCACACTTTCCCCTATAGATTGTATGGAGTACTCACCTAAACGCGAAATGTTTTTCTATTTTTGAAGTCTATCTGACATTTATTTGTGTTGTTTACTGACGTCTAGCAATACGGTTTCAAATGTGTTGTTATGGTGACTTGATACAATGCAATTACCACTGTAAGTTTTCGATAATTGCATTGTTCTTATGGGACATTTTATTTATGAGGGAAATATTTTCACTGAATACCACGCAACCTTAAATTACTCCTGGAGATTTTCTTCCGGGTACGAATCTTTGAAAAAAATTAATTATCAAGAGATTCGTGCCCTCTAGAAAATTTCCGAATAATTCAAGCTTTTGTGATAGTTTTCATCTTCACACCGGATGTTACAATCTCACCTATCGTTTGAAAAATATCTATTTGCATCGATGACTGATAAACAGCATGCAGGAATTTGGGTAGGACGGCATCGTTTCCCGACGCTTGCAGAGGTTTCGGTCGGTTATTCAACTTCAGAAGAACTGTTATTCGTTTTTCGGTTGGTACCACTCCGGTACCTCGATTGGTGCGAGTGAACGTTCTGCAAGCGTGGAAGGATTCAGTGGTTTCTTGTTAGTTTTGGACTTTGTTGAGAAAATAACAGCAACGGAATGCCAAATTTTTGTTTATATTTGATTTGAGTTTCTTATTCACAATTCATTCTCGTTTTTGTCGCCTGGTTTTTGTGGAATTTTATGAAATATTCGCGGACTTTATGATTCAATTCTATTTTATTACTCTATCCACTCACTGATCTTATTTTTCCACTTTTCTTTGCGATATTTCTTCGAGTTTTTTCACAGAATCAGTTTCACTTCATTTCTGCGTTAGTTGGTTCTGGAGTTCACTAAGAAAATACCAGCAATAAAATTCCAGTTTTTGTAATTCAATCATATTTGATTTATGTTTGGAATTCACAAATCATTCTTGTTATTGTCTCCAGACTTTTTCAGAATTTTTTGAAATTCTCCTGGGCTTCATGATTTTTATTTTTATTTATTTTATTTTTTTTATTTATTTAATAAACGGGCAAACCCCTCTTTACAAAATATAGACAATATACAATATGAAAAACAATAAAAAGCTGAAGAAATATAAAAAATTATATACATAAAAAGATAATAATATACTAATATATATCACAAGGTATCACAGAGTAGCTACTCCATCAAGAGATTTTTTAAAGGTACCTAAACTCACACCATAATTAGTAGATAGGGAATCCTAAATAGTTCACAATTTCGTGTTGGTATTCTATTGAATCTTAAACCAATTTGTGCCAACAATTCTGGACATGATGTTATGCCATGAATTAATTTGTATAGTAAAATCAAATCAGATCGATTTCGACTAGTTTCTAGAGTATTAAGCGAAATATGCTCCAAGACCTGGGAATAATTGTATGTACCCTGGTATAAGCCCATTTTATAAGCAATACATCTCAAAAACCTGTTTTGCACACGCTCAAGATGATGGATATGAATTTGGTAATAAGGATTCCAGGCAGAAGAGGCATATTGGAGACAAGAATATATGAGTGACATGTATGATGTTTTTGTTGAAAGAATTGATAAATTCTGTGTATTTCTAAGAACAAAACCTAGTTTTCGAGATCCACCGCTTACAGTTGAATTTACATGCTGAACAAATGTAAGTTTTTCATCAAATAATACTCCAAGGTCCTCAACAACCGATTCTCTTTTGATGATCTTATTATCAATATGATAGTCATTTTGGATTATGGAATTCGCTCTACTAAAAGTAATACATTGACATTTATCAGGATTTAACAACATACCATTTGATTCAGACCATTTTAGCAAGGAATTGAGATCTTCTTGTAGTTTGTTACAATCAGTTGGTTTTGAGATGTTTGTATATAGTTTTAAATCGTCTGCAAAAAGGAGAAATTTACAATTTTCAAAAATGGCACCTATGTCATTGATAAAAATATTAAACAACAGAGGACCCAAGTGTGATTCCTGGGGAACTCCTGATGTGACGAGGACAGGATTGGAAACAAAATTCCTAATTTTAACTAACTGATGTCTATTGACAAGATAGCTATTTAACCACTTTGTTAACCATGGCGGAAAGCCAACGGCAGACAACTTGTTGATTAATAAGTTGTGGTTCACTTTATCAAAGGCTTTACTGATTTTATTCTATTTCATTAGTTTTTCACTTTTCGTTTTGTCATGCTTTATGATTTCGATCTGAACCATTGAGTTTTCATGAGGTTTTAAAAGGGATTGAGGTTGGAGTTCATTTCAAATTGAGGGTCTTCTTTCATTATTTATAAGAGAATGTTAATTCATATCCCCTATCCCTTAATTCGAGCGGTGTTGTTTGAACACTACAGGGCTTCCTTTCGTGTGAATCTGCATATAAATAAAAAAATCCGATTGGGTGGATCAGTTGGGTATACATTCGAATGAAAGATCTTCTCTATCAGAACAATGAAAATGTTCGAAACATTGTGTATACGTTAATATATATAGTTTTGAAATGAAGCAGATTTAGAAGAACTCATAAGCAGTGAGGACTATGAACAAATATTTTGAAAGATCGAATGGCATGAAATATCGAAATCGGAATGTACCTGAACATGGAAAATTACTATGAAGCGTATGAAGTTGATATGCGTTTTGGGTCCTTGACATTTTTTGGTAGTTCAGCTGTTGTTCAGCTATACGGGTACATTTATTGTTTTTATAATAAAAACGACTGAAATAAATTTAATTTTCCTTATTCTTTGAGATTTTGCAAGCTATATTCTCAATTCCACTCTATATTCTACAGGTAAAATAAAATCCCGAAAAATCGTATGTAATTCGAAACCGAACCATTAAATCAAATTCAGGTTCAGCTGCTCCCGAACAGGTAATAGAATCGGGTTACTCGACAAAAATTATCGAGAATGCATAACATCTTCCACCCTCTTAGATTCGCGCAACGTACAGTTTTGTTGGGTCCGATGAATCTTCGCATACATTTTATCGATTATATTGCCCCCTATAGTCAAGACGTCTCATATTGCAGATGCTTTAAATTGTAATTTGGTAATGAGGAAGATGGAGTAACACCTGCCATATAAATAGGTCATTATTCACCATCCATACATTTGATGTACGTGATGGCATTCAGAACATAATTTCAATGTTGATTGGTTCATAAGATGAGAGGATCTCAATTGTTGGATCATTTGCTAATTCTACACAAATTGAATCAATAATAATTCCAGACTAGGCATCTACGAGGTTTAGAAACTTTCACATCATACTCATAAAATGAGTTGTCTACTCTTAAAATAATAATAATATTTATTTCAAGTAGGCATTCCTAATGTACAAAAAACAAACATAAAACATAAAGTGACTCACAACATTATTTTTTTTTTTTTTTTTATTCAAGTTTACCCGCATCAACCATATGGGTTATTAGCGGGGTTCGATACATTTTATATATCAGACAATATATTAATACACTTTAGGAAGTTAACCAGTCTATCAATATTCTCTGGGGTCAGGATTATTCGTAGATCAGTGGATAGGCCGCTAGCACGTCTCTGTTGTTGGTAAGATGGACAGTCCAGAAGAATGTGGTTCACATCAAGGTTTGTTTGGCAGGTTTCACATCTTCTGGCCACAACTCGTTGAAGGAGGTGTTGATGTGTTAGTTTCGTATGGCCAGTGCGTAGTCTGGTGAGGATGACTTGATACCGTCTACACAACCCAATGTATTGTACGGGGTTCAGATTGTGGTTGATTTGGAATAGTTGGTTATTCTGTTGTTTATGCCATCTGTCGCGCCAAATGTTCCTTATATACGCTTTTATACCTGAATTGTGCAAATATAACATATCGCATGAAGGTCCATGTCAGATCACATCAAACAAAGAACAACAAAAATACTGAACATCACGATGTGCTATCTCTAATATAATTCTTTGATGTTGACCGAACTCGGTTCATTGAATCTAATTCTTATACAAATTGTCGTACTTTATTAAACTCATCCAAGTCTTTATTAATCATATTATTCGATCCAAATTTCGAGTTAGTTTTATTAATGTCGAACCTCTCTTGCTCAGGGATCTTTTTTCAATAGAACAGCTGAGCTTTGGAGCTCCTTGCCAAAAGAGGTTTTTCCTGAGGCTTACAAATATCAGAAATTCAAAGTTAATATTAATTCGTATCTCCTGTCCCTTGATTCACGCGGTGTTCTTTGAACATTACAGTGCTTCCCATTCGACTGAATCTGCATATAAAAAAAAATGTGAGAATTGTTTTTCTTTCCTGTATTGTAACCATGAACTTCATTATTTATCCAAAAACTTGAACTTGTACAACACACTTTATGAGAATTACGAGAATGTTTTTCATGGAAAATACTACTGTACTGATCTCATCGATTGATTCACTTATTTCTCCATGTCATATACAATTAGAGCCAAACTCTGGACATTTATAATCAGCATTGAATTCGTTTAAAGAAAGGACTTATTTTTGGTAATATTCAGGGGTTACATCCCGAGTGTATCAAGTTTAATCGGTTGAAATGTGTGCTATCCATGATTACCGAAATTTTTTTCAGCAAATGACTTGAGTGTGTATAAGAGTTTGATGAAATCCTGAGAACGCAGGTCGGAGGATTTTATCCTAAATTATTATATACGAGAACGTTTGTTTAAGAACAGAATTTGGAATTTCGGTTAGGCGTATCTAGTGCATTTAATCGCTGTAAAACTCTGTGAAAGCAGTTTAGCCTTCAACTTTCTCATCGCTCATCCGCATTGGAGGAAATATCTGTCTTGAAATTCCAAAAACTAGAGTGACAGTAATATCTCAAGCTCGAGTGATTTCCACTTATTAATCTAGTTTGTCAAAGTATGTAATGTAATGTATGTAATTCACAGTCATGCAATTATTATGGAACATGCCGAAAAACGAGCATTTAATAGCGATACACTTTTAAAATGAGTTTATGAAATAGACTACCACTACGTGAAATAATAAGATTTTTTTTGGAATCTATATCAGTGTAGATGGGCAGATTTTCAATCTACCCCGATGAGTTAGTGTGTTCTACTAGTAAGCAACTTCACGTATTTCTCAAATTTGCCATCAACAGACTACAACAACTGATATTTATCGAAATACTTATCTTCGACGTTTCGAAAACCAAATCTGTTTTGGAAAATATTTCACAAATATTCTATTTTAGATTCGTTTTCTTTTAAATGTAAAAAATTTCGAGATTGTCATGTCTTTCAAGAATGGCAGTCAGGCGCCATATCAGTTGAACTCTTTGATCCGCAGACAGCATGTTAAAGCAGACTCCTTCAACTTTCGTCCCCTGCTATTGCTTTCTCTTGGCTTAATTTGAGTGTCATTCCATATGATCTCCATCGACGCGAGAATCTGTTCTGATAATTTAGAACCACCAATCTGTCTGTTCTTGATGTACATCTTGTGTTCACTCTTTCGCACTTTCAGAGGTCTGGACGTTTCACCGATGTATTTTTGACCGCAGGAATAATGGATTCGATGAATTCAGCTATTTATGTTTTCTGTTATGTTAAAACGCGTTCCATACAGAAGGAACTTCCAATTAACGCAGCAACTCATCGGGTTGATTAGAAAGCTGCCCTTTTACACTTCTGTAGATTCCAGTATTGATTCTTATTTTTTCAGATTTTAGTAGGTTACAAACCCAGACAACTACGTAACAAATATTGATCAAGTACAAAATAATGATATTCAAACAGAATTCACGAAATAGTAGTAGTAGAGCTTTTTCTCGGGAGAGAAATTTTTTCTTTTGTCGAGGTTTGTGTTTGTTGTAAAATTGTATATTCTTTTCACAATTATTCGGAATGATTTAATGAAATGAAATAGGAAAAAATAATTTCTAAACATTTTGTTTTTCAAGTAGGCATTGCGAACAGACGAACTACTTTATGAATCTCGACAAATGCCACCAATGCCACCATAGGTAATGAGTGCGTTTGGCATATTAATAATATTTCATATATCTTACTGTTGTCACTGTTGTTGTCAATGTTTGGATTATACACTGGAATACTGACGGAATCTTTGAGTATAAAAATGGACTGGCCCTGATGAACCACAGTGCGAGAGATGCTGTACTTGGAAAAGTTTACGTTTCATATTATAAAACTGAGGTTAAGCTTTAGTTATTGAAGACGATTGAGGATTCGATAGAGAAAGTAATCAAACACATATTTTTTGTACATCGGAGTAGGTAATAATATAGGGTCAGGGTAACTTGTTTTGCATAATGTTGGTCTGTACACGTTAGCGGGGATCCGAACACTTCGCGAATTCCGATGAAAAGAATGACGATTTGATTGAAAGACGAAGAGATTGGAAAGTTTGGGAAAAGATCGGGAATAGTATGTCACACACATAGGTGGGAAGTGATTCATTCCTGTCATGAGATCAGTTAGTTAACCGAGACGCAAAGCGTCGAGGTTAGCTATGATCTCGAGATAGGAATGGAACTTCTGATCGAGGTTTGTACTATTTCATTTGCAACCATCATATTTCGATTGAAATTGATAAATCTCTATTTCGTTCTGAACATATCTAAAATTTTACATATAACGAAAAATGACCAAGAACCCGGTTTTCTAAGAATAATCAAATAGATATATTGTTACCGTGACTATGGGATATACAATTGTCACCAATATAAATAAATGTCAGATAAAGTCAATAAATGTCAGATGAAGTCTAGAATAGATGAAATGAGGGCGGGAAGCAGAGGTGTGTAATGTGACACTTCCCAACCTTCAATGATGTTAGTAAGGACAACCCTACATATATGATTGTTAAAAAAGTCATTTTTCAACTCGTCTTCCCTCCGAGTGGTAAATTGGTCACTTTCCAAACTGTAGGCAGGTACAAAACACGTTATTTTTTCTCCAATTGACAGCGAGTATTACTTTTCTTGTCTAGGCATCGAAGTAAGGAATCTTCTGCATAGGCAGCAGAAGTAATAGTTTGCTGATCGATGTGTGTCTGGAGGAGTAGGTGCTTTTATGTCGTTATCATCGTCTATAATGTTGTCAAACTATAAAAACTATGAACAAATATATTTTTAAAGCAATTAACCATTTCAACACTTGCAATTTCCATCAAATTCTGTAATTTATCGCTACAGAAAAAAAAAGATTGTGAGAATTGTAATTATTTGCAAATACAGTATCCTACATACATATATTATTTTCAAATCATCTTTCAAACAATTCGTTCAGGCCAGTCGCCTACACAGTAGGTTATGGCTGGCAACTGTCGGAAAACAACTACTCCCCTGGCTAATACCACGAAGGCCAGTGCAGATTTTTTCACAGAAAAAATCCTGCGTTTGCTTTCGGCGATACAAATGGTGGAACTGATTTTTAATTATGGGGACGGACACACTTGCAGACCAGTTTCGGGCCATCTGACCAATCGGGGAAGAATGATATGTTTAATTCGGCAGCAAAGTAGATTGACTTGCTTTAGTTGAACGCCTATCCCTGCTACTTTGCTGCCTAGTAAAACATATCACTTTTTTTGGAAATGACCTTCCTTTTATGGTATCCCTTGGTAAATATCCTGAAAAATGTCCCCTCCTAGTTCGAAACTTTCGAATATTTATAACGAATTCTTTCGCATTCTTATCGATTAGGAGGCCCGCCTCTAGAATCGGTAATCGACCGTCAAACCGCCGAACGATCTTTCACGGATTCACCGTTAGATTTGCGTCCAGCGTCCCGGTATCTCGGAGGAGCATCGATAGAAAAGCAAACGCCGTAATTTGCGTATACCGTTATTACTCAGTAAAACGATGACAATGGACTCGAGAGAAAGAGAGAGAGAGACGGGGAGATAAATGGAAATTGACCCGCGGGTCACAAACTAACAGCCGCTCATGTTTAGAAGATAATTCGAGAATTGGTGGATGTGAGAGAGGATTGTTCGGTTGATCAAAGTGGTATCGATAACCGGAAACGACTGGTTGGAAACAGTGAGGAGGAGAAATGTGAAATGTTTACATATTCACGCAGTACCTATTGAAGGAACGTTATTATATGTACATAACCGTATTTTTTCAATATATCTAGAGATGTATATTTCCGATTTCTCATTCATTGAAGTATTACTCAATTGCCTTTCACTTTGTCTGTGTGATGAAAGCTTTGGTTTTAATATCTACGGTCTATGATGCCAAATGATATGAGCCCAAAACGACTTAAAGAAATCTACAAATATCTATCTTCTTCTTTCTTCTAATATATAAAATTTCCATGTCACAATGTTAGTTACCGAAACGGCTTTACCGATTTTTACCAAATTTTATATGCGTATTCAGTAGGTCTGAGAATCGGCCACTATCTATTTTCCATACCCCTAAGTGTTCAGCCTTAAATTTTTTTTAAATTTTTTAACAAAATTTTTTGTTTATTATTTTTATAATTTGGCATTAAAGAATACATATAACCCTAAATTTATTTTTATCACCAACCCCTATTTTTTATGGCTATTTTAGTAATTTAATCATTTTTCATCCCGCTCGATAACTGATCAATTATAGTGTTTCTAACTGTACTTCGATTAAAAATCTAAAATTTTTTTTTAAGAAAATAAACATTTATTTTTATTATCAAAGTTTAATCCTGATATATGCTTAGTGTTACCAATCTTAGATTCTTAAAATTTGCCGCGCCTTTACTGGTGAACAACGTGATGCCTTGGTCTAGTCTACTTCAAATTCCACATTGAAATTCTTCCACAGAATTGATGGAAGACATGTTTCGTATTTTATTGAAATCCATCGTCTAACGGAGTTGAAGAGGAGTAGAAAATTATTTTGGGGGTTAATCAAGGCACAGCCTAAACTACTGATTGTATAATTCTGAAACTTGGAGGGTGTCTTCTTGGTGTGACGTAGGTATCCGATAAGAAATATTTCCAGAAATTCCACTTCTAAGAGGGTGAAATACGGGTTCAAAGATTATAAGGGACAAAGTGATTCATAGGTCCAATCTATTTTCAATTTTTGCATAAAAATTCTTCAAAAAAAAAAGATGGAAGTCGTGTTTCGTATTTCATTGAAATAAATCGCCTAATGGGGTAAAAAGTTATTTTAGGGGTTAATCAACGCACGGCCTATACCACTGATCGTGTATCCTTTATATGATGTAGGCATCCGATATGGAAAGTTTTTCCAAAATCTAAGCCTAAGGGGGTGAAAAATGGGATTATAGTTTGTATGGGACAACGAATATTCTTCAACAGATTTGATGGAAGACATGTTCCATATTCTATTGAAATTCATTATCTATTGGATAAAAAGGATTCAACATTTTCGACTTCTTTCGAAAGCTTTTTCGAGTGCGCCTAGAACTCAGAGCTGTTATGAACCCAATAAAACTAAGTACTAAGATGATATGAGCCCCATACGACTCAATATTTTTATATTATATGTGCTCGAATAGGCTTCTGCGGTCGGATATGTGATGACTGGAACTTCCGGTTGGACCGCATCTGGAATCGTTCTTCTGCCGACGTTTCGGCTCCCACTTTGGAGCCATTCTCAAGACTTCTCCTTGACTTGGTGGCGAGGCCTGAGACTCCTTAACCCCCAGCTTTCATCTTGACAAAGTGAAGACTGTGATTGTTGATAGAGAGATGGTATTTATAGCTGTATGAGAATCCGACGTTAATGAAACTGTCGGACCACTTACAGGTCTGGTTTGAAAAGGATTAATTAATGGATTTGTTCGATGGGATAGTAATGGTTTCCAGGAATTGGGAAGCCTTTGTGAGTCGTCTCGTTTGTAGAGGCATTGAGGGCGTTTTTCAATTTTTATTGCTTCGCAAATACTTCTGGAGTGGAGTGTTTTTGCTGTGGCAATGGTCTTCGTTTTGCTGAAGTCAATGTTGTGTCCGGTTTTGTGGTGATGTTGGAAGAGATTCGAGGTCATGTACGAATTACGTATTGCTAGTTCGTGCTCGTAGGACCTGTTTGATACTCGTCGGTTCGTCTGTCCTATATATGATCTCGGGATGATTTATTCAACTTTCTTACCAGATACATCAAACTTTATCGAAAAAAGTAACCTTGAACCTGAACTGCATCGAATTACTTGATATTTTGGTGACTTTCAAGCTCTTCCCCACCAAATATAGCTGTCCACAAAAAAGTATTGTTTTCAAATATCGCCAAGAATCGTTGTAGTCTACACTTTGTAATTTTCTTAGGAAAGCTCATTCAACGATGCTTTGATGGCATCGCTCTAGAGTTTTTCACATCCCAAAAAAAAGAGAGACATTTTACACTGACCTGAATGCCGTTCGTCCACGGTTTCTCTACAGAGCAGCAAGAATACAACTTTTTTTACGAAACTATACAGTTCAAAATGAATGAAATGAGCGAGTGAACAATTTTATCGGCATCAATTCATCAGTGTCATGAAAAAAGATGGCAACCACCATCTCCACCAGAGTCCGAATGTTTGATCTATGAGGAACACACGATTCGAAATGCATCGTATAAGCAAGTCCCATCGAGTGCCACTGATGAGACCTATAGCTGGTTAAAACTGCTTTCTGAGTACAAAACACAGAGTTAAAGCAGGATTTCGAACCGGCTGGAAGTTCCATCTCCTCTTCCCAAACTTTCGTCTCACCCTATACAACAAAGAGTGATGAGGAAGCACCGAAAAATTGGCAGCTTCGCCTATACCACGTACAGTATCGTATCGGAAAAGGATCTCGGGTCGTGACCTAACTGTACACTGCGGATGAAACGATACGGATGATACACGATCCCTGCCATCTGCCTTTTCATTTTTTTCCTCGGCTTCACAATATTCTCGTATAGCGTGGGAGTCGATCGGCATCCTCAAATGACAAGATCCGACGATTGTTGCCAGTCTCTGTACTTTTCAGTTTAACACGTCAACTATTCAGAAACTTTCGGTTTGTTCATTATTTCTTTCGTGAACAATCGGGTTATGAGTAAAGTGAATACCATTTAAAAATGAAATGAATAGTACCAATCCATTGATAAAAATGTTTTGGAACGTTTACATTTGACCTCTGTTATTATTTAGTCTTCGGTTGGCAGCACTCTCGATGTTGCCACAATTTGTTTGAAGTCTGTTATTTACCAATTGACAATTGTCATTCAGTACTGACAGTTCTGTGCTTACGTCTTTTTGGTACTTCAAATTAAATAATTTAATCAAAACTGTGTATTCTGATGCTTCTATGAAAAGCATCTGTCTCAGGCTCTTCGTAAAAATGCCAAAAGAGTTCAAAACTATCGCTGCCAAGAGTTGGTGACATCTTCTCTTGGTAATTTCGAAAGAGAGCGAAATAATAGTGTCCCTTTGCTTCCCTTAACGGTTGTTAGAGAGCTAAATTTGAAGGACAACGTGATGAATAATAATTATATTCTACAGTCAGATATTCATTTTTATTAACAACCATATATGTAATGCTGCCATTACTAACGTCATTAAAGGAAGGGAAGTGTCACTTCACACACCTCTTCTTCCCGCCCTCATTGCATCTATTCTAGACATTTATTGACTTTATCTGACACTTATTTATTCCTGTCTGGAGATCATAGCTAACCTCTACGCTTTGCGTCTTGGTTAACTAACTGATCTCACGACAGGAATGAATCACTTCCCACCTCCGTGTGTAATATACTATTACTAGCTGACCTGTGCCCACTTCGTTGGGGGTTACTCATTTCTGTGATGCCATTATGTTGTGTAGTTCTCTGAGTTCTAGGCGCACTCGAAAGAGCTTTTGTGAGAAGTCGAAAATGTTGAATCCTTTTTTATCCGATAGACAATGAATTTCAATAGATTATGGAACATGTCTTCCATCAAATCTGTTGAAGAATATTTTTGCAAACTTTGAAGTAAATTGAAACAAACTATGATCCCGTTTTTCACCCCCTTGGGCTTGGATTTTGGAAAAACTTTTCCTATCGGATGCCTACATCATATAAAGGATACACCCTACCCTGTAAGTTTCAAACCTCTACGATAAGTGGTATAGGCCGTGTGTTGATTAACTCCTAAAATAACTTTCTACCCGTTAGGCGATTTATTTCAATAAAATACGAAACACGACTTCTATCTTTTCTGTTGAAGAATTTTTATGCAAAATTTGAAATAGATTGGACTTATAGACCACTTTGTCCCTCATAAACTTTGAACCCGTATTTCACCCTCTTAGAAGTGGAATTTCTGGAAAATATTTCTTATCGGATACCTACGTCACACAAAGAAGACACCCTCCAAGTTTCAAAACTATACAATCTGTGGTTTAGGCTGTGCCTTGATTAACCCTAAAATAATTTTCTACTCCCTTTGAACTCCGTTAAAATTTCAATGTAGAATTTGAAGTAGATTAGACCAAGGCATCACGTTGTTCACCAGTAAAGGCGCGGCAAATTTAAAGAATCTGAGATTGGTAACACTGAGCATATATCAGGATTAAACTTTAATAATGAAAATGAATGTTTTTTTTTTTTAAATTTAGATTTTTAATCGAAGTACAGTTAAAAACACTACAATTGATCAGTTATCGAGCGGGATGAAAAACGATTGAATTACTAAAATGGCCATAAAAAAATAGAGGTTGGTGATAAAAAAGTAAAAATTTAGAGTTGTATGTATTTTCAATGCCACATTATAAAAAAATTAAAACAAAAAATTCCGTCAAAAAATAAAAAAATATATTTAAGGGTGAACAATCCTTATCACTTAGGAGTATGGAAAATAGATAGTAGCCGATTCTCAGACCTACTGAATACGCATATAAAATTTGGTAAAAATTGGTAAAGCCGTAACTAACATTGTGACAGGAAATTTTATATATTAGAAGATTATGTTGCAGCAGATTTGAAGTCAAGTATGTATACTGTAAGTGCAATTTCTCAAAAGATTAAAGATAGCAAAGCTCATAACACACCAAGAGGTTCACAAATACTGCAGTATTCATGTAGACAATGGAAGTTCGAACACTTACCATTCGAAAATTTATACTGTTACTGGAAACAAAAATATTAATCGGCAACCTGCCAGCCGGATCACCCTGTACAGCAATTTTATTCCAATACGCGCAGAAAGGACAATGAAACTCGGCGATCGAAATAAGGATTCACGTCCTTTCGGCGCAGGCGCCTCGTTCGAAGCCCGTATCACAGCAGGACAATGCGTATGTATATCCTTTGCTTTACGAGGTATTTTTATCTCTGGCCAAATGCAGTCGTTGACTTCCGAAATTGACGTCACGGATCTACGTGAAATCATAGACTTCATTATGAAAAAAAGGCGGAAAAATCATACAAACGTTATTTATCCTTGATCATCCCCAAAAAAAACATTAGACTCTTGAGCGGAGATCACTAACAACTGTATGGAAATGAAGAAAAAATCTTGACTTTTTCTATAAGAAATTCTGTCTGAAAGGTCGAAATTTGCTAGCGATTTGCGAAAAAAAATGTAATGCCAGTGTGACCTATGTCATTTTTGAATTGCTTATATTATCACAGTTCAGCGTTAGTTTTTGTTAGTGGTTTTCGGCCATTCGTTCAGATAATTTTTGCGATTAGAATGGAATTGAAAAACTTGCATAATTTGATAAATTGTAATGTTTTGTTCAAATGTAGTTGACAATGTTCCTTGTTATGTTGTTTTGGTTGGGACTTTCATTTTTCGGGAGTAATTACACAATTGCTTCAAAATTTCCGATAATTTTCCATGAAAGCATGTTGTCTAAAGACTGCATGAGTTTATTTTCATATTTTGTTTTAGCAAAATATGAGAATAACCGAATGCAGTTTTTTTACTGACAACATGCTTGAATGGAAAATTATCAGGTTTATTTTGATGCACGAATGTAATTCGGTATAATATTTCCAGAGTTAAAACAACGACGTTTAAAATTCAGTATTTATGCCTGTCAAGATGACAAATGGACCGAGCGGGTATTTTTCGATACCTACCGGGTATTTACCAGCCCGAAAATGTCCCGCCGGGTATTATCGCTGTGATTGATCGAAAATGTCCCGCTTCATGTGGGATTTTCAACATACGATTTTAATATTGGTTATAATCAACTTCATATTGTAACCTGTTGCAACTTATAAGATGAAAAAATCAAATTAGAATAGAACTGAGAGTAATGGAACTGAATAATACAGTGAAAGAATAAAATATATAATACCCACGAAAAAAGAAACCCCCATCGGAGGTTATTTCACAAGTGAACCAAGTTTAATCGGTTGAAATGTATGTTGCACATCTATGATTTTCGAAATTTTGCTCAGCAAATGACTCAAATTTATAATAGTTTGATAATATCCTGAGACTGCAGCTCGAGGAATTTTTTCGTAAATTATTACACACGAGAGCGTTTGCTTGAAAGCAAAATTTTGAAAATTATGGAAAAGCACGCATTTTGGTGGATTGATAGTTCTCTAATGTTGTAAGGCAGGTGATTATACATTTTGATGACATTATAAATTAAAGAGTCTTTCACCAATGTGCTAGGTGGCCTAAGTAACTTAAAAGAATTGTGATGTCGAGTACAGTGCTGAGAATTTGAAAATCAAAATTGTATTTATTTATGTGTGTAAGAGTCACTGTTTCCATAATGAAAAGGGAAACAACTGTTAAAATTCCTTGTTCTCTGAATAAATCTCTGCATGAAACTCTGGGTCTAACTCGACACATGTATCTTAACGCTCTTTTCTGCAGAACGAAAACGTTTTTGAGTAGAAGCTCACTACAAACTCCCCAGAAGGCAATTCCATACCTAAGATGTGATTCAATGAGAGCAAAGTAGCTAGTTCTAGCTGGAGCGTGACCTAGCTCATTGGAAATAATCCTACGAGCGTAGCAACCTGATGGGATTTCATTTCATACGCTATTTTTTCTACACTCGATAAATACGAAGAACTATTAATATTATACTTGTATTGAACACACTAATAGCAAGTAATCGTATTTCTTTGAAAAAACCTTCACAATTGTAATGAAAAAAAAAATACAACGATGAGAAATAAAAAAAAGAAAAAAACAAAAAAAAAGAGGACGTCGGAGTCTAGTTTCGAACCCGTGATATAGTTTCCATACACTGTCTTAGATTTTTGGGTTTGAATATTCTGTACTGCATTTTCTGCTTTCTCCGATATGCGTGGAAGAGTCGATGGTTATTCTTTTATATCGCTGATATCAAACATTTTGATAATATAATTATAGAAGTTCAGCTATATTCTATGAAAATTCAGTACCTACTGATTTTGACAAACGTCAAATGCAAAGCATGCTTGATTGATGAATAATGAGTTTCTGTTGGTTGAAAATCCGTATCGTAATGAAAAATCTGTATCATTATGAAACGGGTTATGGGTATATAAGTGTATCAGATTAGATAACCTATTCTTTATCATAGCAAATGATCATACAAAAAACTTGAAATAATTCCTAACAAATTGATGATGATTGGCCATTTATGTGTCATCGAAGATTAGAAAAAAAATACAAAAATCCAGTACGAACCCAGCGACGCACCACTGACAATGCAATCACAGATGCGATAAGATGTAAAAAAAAGGAGTGGGAACCTGGGAACGACGTAGTTGCATTGCAAGCGACGTGCATGGTAATTAGGTTTGCGCGGGAGACTTCCGCTTCGCTCACCCCGTAACCTGATACCGTGAACGATATACATGTAAATATGTGGGGGGATTACGCAATAGGCCGATCCGCCGTGGAAGAAGGTATCAACGCACTCTTGTCGCGATCCATCCCCTATTTCGAAGGATGCGCGCGCATCTTTCCGGTTCGGCCTGCACGGAAGAGGATGAGGAAATGTTCGGATATTTCCGGGCAGAGCAGGAAAAACTGAACTAGGCAAGGAAATAACGCGAATATATTTTTTTTTGTACAACTGTAAAAAAACTTGACATTTCTGCATCTCTATTGATACGTAAATGCTTACTTTTTCCCTGCCAGAATCATTCTCGAAATAAACATGGAATATTATTTTCTGAAAGATTCATTTTCAAAACGGTCAATTATTAATTGATTATTTATCATTAAACAATTTTATCCACGACTATTGTATAATGTACCCTTTAAACGCCTGTTTGCTCGACCCTAATAATGCCCATTATTCACTAGTGAATAATGAGTCATTTTTCACAACTGTAAAATACTTCCTTGATTTAGCTATAAAATTATGTTGTTCTGCTACACAATCGGCTTTTCAAATTTTATCGTGTAAACCACCGAATATTTACAATTCAGTTCTTTACCTACATATAAAAAAAAGAATATCTATCAGAGACTATGAATGTGAGTGACATATTGAAAAAACTGTTGAATCCAAACAAATATGACTCAGACCTGTCAGTAGTATCGTATGAAATATTTAGAAAAAAATGATAGTATTTTTAAAAATATGTATGTAATGTAACAACATTTTTCAACAAAAAACTTTTTTCATTATTCGTGGATAAAGAATAGTATTCTACTCGCGTATAATGGCTATTATTCTCTCGGTGATATAGGCCACTCGTCTGTGGCTCGTAGCGGGAAAGTTCGTGAATGATAGTCATCATTATACGCTCGTTGAATAATATGCCATTATCCAACACATGAAGTAAATTTTCAAATAACACACTAGTGAGTTATTTGATAGTTTACTTGTCTAAAATGACATGATTAATCATAACTGTCATGTGTTTGATAAAACATTGTGTGCCACTCGTGTGTTATGTTCTCGCGTGATATATTTTCAACATAACATTAGTACCATAAATAACTATTATCAATCACAACTTTGTTCATGTCCTACTAGCTCGCTTTTATTGTTTAGTTATGTTTAGATGTATAATAGTGTACTGTATACCCGCGCGAGCAGAAAGATTACTTTACGGTCTGGGCGAGGATAAATTACACTTTATGATCACTACCGGCACATGGATGATAATCATGTTTTTGATGAATAGTAAACAACTACATGATAGTGTATTTTATGTCCATGTCCATGTGTCAACTTTATGGACCGCGTCAGCCGTAAAGACATACATGTCATGATTTCTACATTTCTACGCACTAGATTCAACAACAACGGTAGTATATCAACTTCCATGAGATGGAAATGTTGTAAAAATCGAATCTGACATTCGGATTTCTTTAAATGTCCACATTACAGATGTAATATCGAACTACTTTGACGTAGATAGTTGCCGTCAGGGCATGAACAGGTGCTTTATACAATTCAGAGCGTGTATTAGAGGACAAGATATGTCTTGTTTTCCCTGAATATAGGATCAAAAATACATATTTGGAATGCGATTTCTCGAAGTAAATTATAAAAGTCACAAACATTTTTTTCCCGTAATTCGCTAGGAAATTTTGATTCCTGTCAAAGTTACTTCACGAAATGATATTTCCTTATTGTTGTTGGTGTTCTACCAGTGGCGGATCCAGGATCAGGTCAAGGGGGGGTCTATAACTCAAAATTTATATATATATATATATATATATATATATTTTTTAAATCGAATCGAGTTGATTCAACCTAATCAACAGCATATTCTACTCAGACATAGTATATTCAAATCGTTACCGGCATAGACAATTCTCATCACAAATGTAATAAATCTAATTTTTCAAATACTGCGCCAAAAAGGATCCAATGGCAGAACTGTCAGAAGTTTCTCGAACTTTTCCTCGATAAGCCTGACAAGTGTCAATTTTCTTCAAAGTGTCATCGAGAAAAATTGCAATTTGATAGTTGAAAAAAAAGGATTTCATTTTGAACCTACAACATGAAGAGGACTCTATTTTTATATTTTACTCGGCTTGATCTAGCGTCTGAACCGATAACCAGAAAAAAAAAGGGAAGAACAATCGGTGAGTCCAAAAATTTCAAGCGGAATTTGTTTGTTTGGGTGACATTCAATCCAGATCTTGTTTTTACTATTTTTAATTCTTGAGAATTAATTTTTTAGGAATTGGAGGATTATTGAATTGAATGAATTGATGAAATTGTTTGTTAAAAAATGAAAATTTACTAATGTTTAAATGTAGCCTGCTCTTCAGTTTTCAATTGAATGTAATAATAATTATTAAAGTTCTTCAATTTTAAAGCAAAAAAAATGTAATCTATTTAATATTTTTGTATTGCTCATGTGACATTTTTTCGTTCCCTAACAAAATTTGGAAAAAAGGAGCCGATAAAAATTCAAAATAAAATCTCTTATTTTCCCAATGAGGGGGGGGGAGGTCCGGACCCGAAACCCCCCCCGCGGATCCGCTACTGCGTTCTACATAAATGATTGAAAACAATTTCCATGACAACCCAAGTAACTTTATTATATGAATGAAATCATTCGCCATTTTTTCAAAATTGATTGATATGTCGAATTCTGAACGGAAAAAGGTTATGTTTACCTCGAAGGAAAAGTCGCATTCCTAGACTTTGTGTTGCTAAGATCTTCACAGTCGTCCCAAAATAAAAGGCTTTTCTTCACCTCTCGAACATACTATTTTGTTCGTATCAGAATGAAAGTTGATGGGAGATGTTTTGTTATGATGCCCTTTCCTATTGTGCTATTGATAAAAACTGAATCTCATTTTCCATTCTGTAAATTACGCTAATGGTATAACGCCGGCTTATAAATCCCAAGGGTGTAATAGTAGCTATATGAAATAATAGTATATTGATGGTAGTAGTAATGGATATCGTAATAATCGAAGAAATACATGTATTATGAATATTTTATACAATAGTCCTGGACAAAGGTATTGATTGATGATTATACCCCGAAGGCCTACGATCCGGATCTCCGTGAGTTCCCGAGGGAATTCACATACTAGTGACGCAAAAAAATTTTGATACTACACTAGCTCTACAATAAAAATGTTTGAAAATAAAAACGAGAATTATTCCCGTTTCGACATATTCATCTAACGAAAGTGTTCCTAGTGCTTAAACTGTCAAATTAAAAATATCAAAATGCAGGAAATATTCCTGCCTTCATAAAGTGTACTTTATGCACGCACGGGCATGAAGTACACCGTAATTTAGTCGGTAAAAACACAATACAACGAGACAATGAATCAACTAAAATAATATCTTAAACTCGATTATGAGCCATTCGTGGCTCAAATACAAAAACGGGTGGGAGGTCCGTATTGATCGGGTCGATCTCGACGAAACCGCCAATCGGCGAACAAGCGAAGTTACCTCGAAACAACACCGGCCCTAGAAATGTCCGCATAAAAATCGCCGTACGCCACACGAATCACCCTCTCACGGATTTCCGCGTTTCCTCGCGTCCCCTTTCCCCGCGCTCCCATCCGGGAAATTTTCCTAGTGTGAACCTACCTCCGGCCCCCTAGCGGCCGTCCGTGCAATCGCCGGCTGCACCACCGTTCCCGAACATAGACAGATACACGCACCGAGATCGAAAAGCCGGAAAAAGCGTCGAAATCGCGAAAAAAACGACGGACGCGGCCGGTGCAGTGAAAATTCCGTTTCGGAAAAGCGTCGAGGAAATTCCGGAAAAGCGTCGCGTCGCAGCGGAAAAGCGAGAGACCCACTTTCCGTGTTCCTCTAACCTGCATTGGAATCGATCGCGAAAAAAATATCGATCTCTCTTTCTCTCTTCGGGCAGTGCGAAAGCCCGACGTGTTCCCTTTTCCCGGTATTTCACGGTTTTGCCTTCACTATCTCCAGAAATTAGCAATACTCGCCGTTAGAAGTAACTAAAGAAATTTCCAAAAGACTGCACCGCATCAGACTGAGCTTTCGACTGAAAAAAAACATCATCGGATGATCGACTGACAATTTACACCGGAAATTTTCGAAATACGCGCGCGATTTGTTCGATTTTGGTGTCCAATGGAGTTTCATAGTCGAGCCTTTTTTTACGGTTTGGTGTCGTTTTTTACGGTTTCGACGATTTTGTAAATTTTTTACTAGCCTTTATCAGACCGTTCGTCGATATTTGGTAGGTCGCAGAGGACTTTTCGAGGTGGGACACTTTTTTTATGCTATTCCTTATTCCAGTTTCGTTCACTTGAAGTTTTTTTCTACAAAGTGATCTCGTAACCCAATCCCATTCCAAATGAATATTCACAGGCTATACAACTACAGTTATTTCACCATTTTCTTAAATTTTGACCTATGACTCTTCACTTTCCATTCCAATCAAATTGAAAAATCATACAGAAAAAGTATTTTCCGCAAATCGTTAGGAAATTTTGACATTGCAGACAAAATTGGAAGTAACTGTGAATGAATAAGTCATGACGCTGTCACATTTTGACACTACTTACCAGATATTGAAATTCTATTGAATATTTTCGAATATTTCCCTCATATATAAAATGTCCCATAAGATCAATGCAATTATCGAAAACTTATAGCGGTTATTGCATTGTATCAAGTCACCATAACAACACATTTGAAACCGTATCGCTAGACGTCAGTAAACAACACAAATAAATGTCAGATAGACTTCAAAAATAGAAAAACATTTCGCTTTTTGGCGAGTACTCCATACAATCTATAGAGGAAAGTATAAATGAACAAAAAATAACATTTCCTTGAGAATTTCTTTATTCGTGAAATATTCCAATGAATTACATTCGTGCATAAAAATGACAAGACAATTTTGCATTCAAGCGTGATATCTTATACAAATTGCATTTAGTTATTTTCATATTTTGTAAAAGAGCCCTCGTCCTTCGGACTCGGGCACTTTCGCCAAAATATAAAAATAAACTCTTGCAATTTTTAGATATCACGCTTGCTTGCAAAATTATCGGTAATTTTTATGCACTAGTGCAATTTTAACCGAAAATATTATGTCGAAATTAGAAAACATCTTTCATGAAATACTTCACTTCAAACATTAATCTCTACTTCAGCTATTGTGGGCGAAATTCTTGGAACTCTCTCGTAGTTGCATTCAGAATTCCTTCATTCAGAAAAATCAAATACTGAAAACATCAAAATCTAGTTATGGAAGGAAATTTGGCAACTTATCTATTAGTTCTCTCGAAGAATCCCATTCATACATCATAAAACTTATTAACGACTTTCCAAAAAGGACAATTCATCTCAAAGATTCGAAATCATTCTAATAAAAATGGAGCCAGATTATTTTGTTTTTGTGAACTACAATATTCTGTTTTAAATAGATGGGAATACGGTTAATATAAAATCCTCAAACGTCCTCAAAAATACTGAAAAAAAGTGATCATCTATATCTATATGATTGGATTAGTATTAAAAGACTCTCAAAAATATTCAGTATTATCAAAAAGGAGTATTGCAATAGCGTCGAGTAAAAAATTCATCAATTATTTTCAAAATCTCATGTGAATTTCGAAAAAAAAATTATATATGGCGACCCGTTTCTAGGCTGGAAAATGTATTTATCCTTAGTAACATTAGCCCATTTAGTATCCTATTTGATAATTTACATTATTAGAAAAGTGAATGAAACTGGAATAATGAGTTCGAAGAGTGCAGGATGAGTTTTCGATTAACAAAGCCAATGAATAAAACAATCACAGGAAAGATATATTCCCACGCTTTCAAGAAATTTGATGGAATCCGATCGTTGAATAATCCAATCCAAAGCGGGTGATAATTAGAAAATACCATCATAAAAGGAACCTACCTAATAGATTCTTCATCCAATTTCACCAAGAAGTTTTCAATATGAGTCATCCAATATGAATAACTTTCTTGTAACATTTTTTTTTGAAATACCTGAGAGAAGATTCAATATTCTTGAGCGAATATGATGCTCAGGCTAGAACTTCCTCAAAATAACAGGTATTCCACCTTTTAAATTTGATTTGATCTTTGAATGTTCTTCAAGTCTATTTCTAATGTCTATGAAACCTCATGTTTTTGTGTTCTTTTCTGAAGTTCAAATAATGTCGATTATTAGATGTGGGTATTTATAAACAACTAGCTTTGCATGATAATAATGAAGGGGATACAGTGTTGCTCGTGAAACGAGAAAGTTTATAAGAGCCCCAAAATCTATAAAAATGTGGAATTGATGTTGGAATGTATCCAACTGTATAAGGACATTCTTTATTCTGACCCGAACAGTTATTGCTGCTCTCTTTTGATTGTGAAAAACACAAAACCAGTCAGCAACTATATTTGTTCAGTTTCTTTCACGAGTATATTTTACAATTGAAGGATATTCGTTGGCATATGGAACAATTTGTCTATTTGCCAGTGAATATCCCTCAATGAAAAACTTGAATTTACCCACAAACAAAATTTATTTCATTTGGAAGTATCTATTAGTGCTGTTATCTTCTCAGATAAAAAAAGTTGATTCCGCTTCGGAAACTCATCTCTGAGATTACATATTCAAAATATTGTGATGCGTTTTTGACATTTACGAAAACGAACCTAGAGGACAATATTTGTTAACGAAATTCGAGAAAGAAAGCGCATTTGGTTTCCCAAAAATTAACGATGAGTATTTTGGTAAAATGTTAGTTCTGGTATTTTTTTGCGATAGGCAAATTTGAGTTATACGAGAAGTTGCTGACTATTTGGACTTGTTCTACTCAGAAGGAACTGTTTTTAAATTAACGCAGCAACAGTAGATTGAAAATCTGCCCTTCTACACTTGTATTGATTTCAATATCAATTCTTATTTCTTCAGATTGTGGTAGGTAAGGAACCCATAGATTGACATATATTTGTTCACTTTGGAGGTTTCCCTAGCAGGTATAATTGTCGCTATGAGTACAACAGCCTACAATTTTAAAAATGCATAATTCAAACTCTCAACTTGCTGACTTCAATAAATTGCAGTGATATATCCCATTGTATAATCGTCGTTTTTTGCCTACACAAAAAATTGTGGTCACTGAAAAAATATAAGATTTTAGTTCTCGATTACCTCAAACTAAAATCTAATACTTTTTGCCCTTGTATAATAAATAAACATTATTCACCACGAAGAAATGCCTTAAAACAATAATTCCGGCTGAGTTTCGACTGAAAAGGCCATTGGGGCATCAATAAAACACAAGTCATTCTCAAGGCTCTGTTCTCGAAAACTCGCCCCGCTATCCCCTCGCAACCCCCTAAACCGCCCCCCGCTCCGCAGGTATCTCGCCCATTTTTCGAAAGCTGTACTGAAACGGCTTCAAAATTTCTTCTACCGGGTTAATCATAAAGAAGGTGAAGCTGGCTGGCCAGGAGATCATCACCATCGAGCTGCAGGAGGTGGAGGAGGATGCGCCCGTCGCCGTCGCGGAGCCTTCCCCCACCCCTCCCCCGACGACGGCAGCTCCCCAGGAGACGCGTCTCGAAGCGGCACCCACGTCCACCGCCTTGCAGACGCCAACGCCGTCGATATCGCCCCCCACCACTATGACAGGTAACTTTTTTTATTTGAGATGTACCGCAAGGGTCTGTTTTTGGGCCCTTTCAGTTGACCAATAATGAAGTGCGGAATTCAAATGGCAAGTCATGTGTTAAACCGATTGATCCTGAAGAACTTGTTACAAAGAAGTCATTGTTGGGAAAAAAATAACGAGATCGGAAGTTATTAACGTTCTTTCAGAAAAAAATCAAAAAAATGACATCCGGTACCAGTATTCATTTTTTCCGAATCCATCAGATTGAAGAAAGCCGCACTAGAAAATTTGACAGCAACTTTCCTTTTTTTTAGGAATTCAGTTTTTACGACAGCGTATTAGTGTCACTGCAAAAATAAAAAATCTCGGAATTGCGACTTCAGAAATCCAAAAAAACTGCCGTAGTTCAGATATTATCGAAATGATACATTTTCAATAGATTGAATATCTATAAGATCATGGGAGAATAAATCTTCTGAAAAATTTCCGAAAACATCCTTCATAATGAAATTAACTACTGTACTCATAAAAAATACTCACTCATAATGAAAAGCAGTTCTGGTGAGGAAGTTTCCAAATCTACTCTCACATCATCTCTGCGTACAGTCTGTCATCTTTGGATGCTGAATGGGAGCTCTGGAAGAGACATTGTTGTAATGATAACTGTAGTTTGTGAAAAGCCAAATGGTAAATGGCTTCTACCAATTTGCAAAAACTTCAATGAAGTAAAGCTGCAGAATTTCTTGGAACCTAAAATTCAGTAAACTTTATTGAACGTCATTGCTAAGAACAATGTTTGGCACAATGTGCAGTTTCCATCACTTGAAGTATCTGTGGATATACTTCAAGGTTCAATTCTGGGTCCAATACTCTATTTTATCTATATTAACGATTCAGAGCATGTGGATGATGATATTCGTTGTGCTTTTCTGATAATTCCCTGTTTTTGAATAGGTCAGAAAACCCATTACATAAGGTTCCAGAAAGGCCATAGAACTGGGAAGCTCACTGTGACTCTTTATTTCCCAAATTTCATTCGATCAATTTCATGATGAAAATCCCAGCGAAAACAATTATTGACAATCTATTACGGAACTGTTAGTGTTGCCATTTTCAATCGAAATTGCCCCAATAAATTGAGTCACATTCCTCGGTAACATCTTTCGAAAAAGGTTTGAGAAAGGTCAGGATTATCGGAACTTCCAAACGCATTCAAAAACTCAAAATCGAAATATCAAACTTGTCTGCAAGGTATTAGCTTTCTATAAGGCGGCCTGGGCATGTCTACACAAATTTTGTGTACCAATGATTAATTGGTGAATCTCAATCTCCTCTTCTTATTCTTCTTGACGTACATTTTGCAACGTTCTAACCTCTGTAGACAGGTTTATAATTTGCTTTCTTTCGAAAGATGGTTAGTTAATACTAATTTCGATGCTAGGAATTACGATCAGTGATAAATTCTCATGGGAAAACCATGTGAGACCGATAGCTAAAGGTGCTTCCCAGAGACTTGGATATCTATTTCGTGCGAAGAAATACTTTCGTCAGTTTCTAATGATCTACAAGGCTCAGATACGACCTGTAATGGAATACAGTTCTCATGTGTGGAGTTCGGCACCAAAATATTCATTGAGTCTTCTCGTTTCTATTCAGAACAAGGCAATTCGTCTTGTTGGTGATTCTTCGCTCACAGACTCGCTCACTTCATTGGAAAATCGTAAAAGGGTCGGAGACTTGTCTCTCTCCAATAGATACTTTCACGGTCGATGCTCTTCCGAATTGTTATCAATCGTTCCAGCCTTGGCAATATCTACACGGATGACTCGACAAGTAGAGAATTCCACCCCTTTGGTGTGAATTTGGAAACCTGTCGAACCTCCTCAGTCTTTTTTCAATAGAACAGCTGAGCTACGGAACTCCTTGCCAAAAGAGGTTTTTCCTGAGGCTTACAAACTTCAGAAATTCAAAGTGAATGTTAATTCCTATCTCCTGTCTCTTGATTCCGCGGTGTTCTTTGCACATCACAGGGCTTCCCTACGTGTGAATCTACATATAAAACAAGGCATTATAACTTATGGGCTGGCACTAAGAGAGAGAGAGAGGACTGCAGAGTGAGCAAGACAGAATACTTCAAGTATAGCCTCTAAGCGAATTCTTTCTTCAATGTAGCAGATAAAGAGAGGTTAAGAAGGCTAGAGTCATTGAAGTATAGAGTTATCATTCTGTCCTTCACAATATTACTACTTATCCTTTGTCTCTTTAATGTATTCGGCATCGTGTTATATGGAGAACTGTCAGAAAGGCCAGTCCATTAGCCCAGTATACCAAAACTATATAGTAGAAACACTCGCCACAGAACACCAACTTCAGCAGTTCGACATGACGAGGTATTATCGCGGATGTTTGTCGAAGGCTAGATACAAATTATCATCTCTCTTGAGGTTTTCGAAGGATGTCAAATGGTAATGGCCATTAGTGTTCTGTAGCTCTTTAAATTTTTCATAGATCTTTTACAAACTGCAGAACTTGATATAGAAGCTAATTTGTGTCGAAATAATAGCTTTATAAAAATGCACCTTATTATTAAATGACTCTCTCAGGTGAGGCATGGTTGAAGGCATGTAAACGAGAGGATTTATTTGAAAATCTCTCGAAGCTCTCTATAACAACTATCGCTTGTGTGATTTTCACTTTGAGAAAGAAATGTTCTTGAATTTTCTACACTTGAAATTTGCAAATAGGAATCCTGAAAAGCAAAACAGAAGAACAAAAAATTACCATTTTAGGTCATTCATAGCGTTTATTACATTGTTAATGTCTGAATATATTTATTATACATAGTTGAAGCTGCTGCGAATAAAACATCCTTTTGAAAGCTTTTTATTTCCTGGTCATCAAATATACCTTTCCAAACAAACTTGGACTAGAGGAAAAATGCAACAGAAAAGTGGAATAGCTATTGTAGGTACTTGAGAATTTCAGATTATTCACATTAATTTCAAACGTTATACTAGACTAATAACATAAAAAAACCATACACCTCATTTCTAGTCCACTGACTGTTCTTTTTAATCGTTGCTTCTGTGAAGGACTATTTCCAGACATATTTAAAACAAGCAAAGTCATTCCCATATAGGGCGATCCAAATATTCCAGATAACTATAGACCCATATCTATCATTCCCATCTTTGGTAAAATTCTTGAAATTCTAATTAAAGACCGCTTGGTATCTTTTTTAAATGCTCTCTCAGTATTTGATAAAAATCAATTTGGGTTTAGGTCCAACAAATCAACAACACAAGCTGTGATCGCTATAGTTGATACAATAATAGAGAATTTAGAAAAGGGCCTAGTGTCTGCTCTAACTTTATGTGATCTAAGCAAGGCTTTTGACAGTGTAAATCACGAGCTTCTACTGGGTAAATTGGAATATTTTGGTATACGCGGCACAGCTTTACAGCTAATGAAAACCTACTTATGTAGTAGAAAGCAAGTTGTTTATACAGCTGGAAATTCTAGCACATGCAGATCCATTTCACACGGTGTACCACAAGGGTTTATTCTGGGACCAACTCTTCTCGTGGTATATATTAATGATATTTTCAATTCCCTACTTCCAAGCTTATCATTCTGCTATGCAGATGATACATCAATGATGGAAGCAGATTCAAATGTAAACGACTTGATGGGCCTATGTTCTAGAACAGATAAAAACGCTGAAACTTGGTTTACTTCAAATTATCTCAAACTAAACAGGGACAAGTCACAGAAAATTATAATATCGTCAAATCGTCAAGTTACAACAAAGCAACATGTAGAATTACTAGGGTTTAAAATTGATGATATGTTAAATTGGGAAGCACATATTGCTAGTTTGTGCAAAAAACATTCCACGCAACTGTTCTTACTAAGACAACTAAAAAGGTGTCTTAGTCAAAATATGATATTACAGACATACTTTTCTCTGTTTAACAGCCACCTAACTTATGGCATAATTTTATGGGGTCAATCCATCCATGCAATTAAAGCCTTTCGTATCCAAAAAAAAGCGATCAGGATCATAGCCAATGTTTCTTACAGAGAACACTGTCTTCCTTTATTTCAAGAACTGAAAATACTACCATTGCCATGTATTTTCATATTCTACAGCGTTATAGAAATATATAAAAATAGCACTAAGTACCTCACAAATGCTGACTTTCATAAGTATCCAACTCGAAGAGGTGCACAACTGAGGCCTCAATTTTATAGACTGAATCTATCAGCTCGAAATTCCCTAAACTTACACCTATACAATAAAATACCAGCAGATATTACTTCTTTGAGGTATAAGCGATCACTATTAAGGCACTGTTTCTACTCCATCGAAGAGTATTTAAACTGTGAGAAAATCTTTTAACGTGTTAGTTTCTGTCTTTTTATTTTGTTTTAAAATTTAACTATCTAAGATGATAATTGCATTAGCTGCAACTATTTTTTAAATTTCTCTGTTTGGACTTATCACTATTGTACTTATTGTATTTAATGTGATGAAAATAAATCTATCTATCTATCTATCATACTGATTTGATACTTGGTATCCCGTACATTCAAATTCATTGCCACAAAATGACATTATACATTCCGAACACAGAATTAAGGTCACAGAAATTTTACCCTCTAGAACAAAGGATTGACATTTAAGTGTCTCTACTGTACTGCTATGGTATAATGGGCCATTAGTTATAATGTCTATGATACTAATAGAGCAAGTTTAGTAGATATTCCTCCAGGAATAATAATGCAAGTGCTAACCACTCGACATGTGTCTGTCTCGAACACAATGAAAAAATTCATTCGACCGTTTAACAGTTTCCAAAAGCCCATTCAGTCTCTCGACCTGCAAGGAATGCCCGCGAACCAGCAGAGAATGACGTCTGTCGGCGCATCTAAGAGTATAACCGTGTGTACGAATGTAATGACGATGTCGAGGTAGCGGTACATCTGGGGTCTCGGCCAGCACTGGGTTACCAGCTCTTCGGTGAGGTTACAGTTACTCGTGCTCGGTGCCCGTTACTTTGTAACACGACTTTGATGCCGCGCCTCGACATTGCCGAGCCTTCTTCTTCTTCTTCGTGCGCTTCTTCTACTCTTTCTCAAGCTGCGACGATTGTTTTCACGACATAGTGCGGTCGGTGTGGTGGTTTGGCCCACAAAACACAAAAATAAATGTTCTGGTATCATTTTTTGTGTTGTCTCTCCCCTATTAATAAAGAGGAATAAGCTTTGAGTGCTTATTATATCTTTTCTTTCGGTCAAATTGGTATATTTGCTCTCTAGTTTATTATCCGAATAAAAGTTAATTGACTGTCCGATTCTAGCTCCGAAAAATAATGACACTTCATCTGAACCACATGAGTGGTCTTGCACCTACTAGAGTCGATTTTCTATGTTCAGTGTGGTGAGTTCCTCTTTACATTTCCACATCAGTACAGAAACAGTGTAGGGTTTTCAGAGTCCTGATTGTATCCTAGCTTCTCGTGAGGATACGAATGAGGATACGAATATTCTTCTTTGTCTTCTGAATTCCAGACTCATTCAAGTATTGAATTTGGTGGTGCAAATGGACATTTTTTGCCTGAGCTGTACAAGACTTTATAGAACACCTGAAGTTTTTTTTTATATGCAGATTCACACGGAAGGAAAGCCAAGTAATGTTCAAAGAACACCGCGTGAATTGAGGGACAGGAAATACAAACAAACATTAACTTTGAATTTCTGAAGTTTGTGAGCCTCAGGAACCTCTTCAAGGAGTTCCGAAGCTCAGCTGTTCTATTGACAAAAGACCCCTGTGCAAGAGAGGTTCGACAGGTTTCCAAATTCACAACAAAGATTTGGGAGTTCTGTACTCGTGGAGTCATCCCTGTAGATATTGCGAAGGAGGAAACGATTGATAACAATTCGAAAGAGCATCGACCGTGAAAGTATCTATAGAAGAAAGACAAGTATCCGACCCTTCTACGATGTTTCAATGAAGTGAGCGAGTCTGTGAGCAAAGAATCACCTACAAGACGAATTGCCTTTCTCTGAATAGAATCGAGAAGCCTCAATGAATGTTTTGGTGCTGAACTCCACACACGAGAACTGTATTCCATGACAGGTCGTATCTGAGCCTTGTAGATCATTAGGAGCAGACGAGAGGTGAAGTATTTATTCGCACGAAATGAAAATCCAAGTTTCTGAGAAGCACATTTAGCGATCGATCTCATATGGTTTTCCCATGAGAGATTATCACTGATCGTAATTCCTAACATCGAGATACTTGATTTTGTAGGAACAGTTACTCCTGACATCTGAATATTTGATGAAGAAAGATCGGCTTTTCTTGAGAAGAGACATGCCTGGATTTTCGTAGCATTAAATTCCACCAAGTTCATGTTACCCCATTCTATTATTTTTTCCAAGTCGTCGTTAATTTTATTGACGTGAATGTTTCTTCGAATCTTTGTTTCTCGAGCTGGTATGGGGGACTCTGGAAGAGAAATTGTTATGAAGAGTACTGTCCGCAAAACTATGTATTGGACAACATGTTTTCTCGATCAAATCATTGATATGAAGCAAAAACAAAGTGGGCTCCAGAACTGAACCCTGTGGAATACCTACATTTATTGGGAGAACATCGGATGATACTCTATCAACAACTACATACAGAGACCTATTAGATAAGAAACTCTTTAACAAAGCACACAACTGAGGAGGCAAACCATAAGACGGCAGCTTAGAAAGGAAACCCCGATGCCAAACTCGATCAAACGCTTTTGAAATATCGAGTGCAACAGCTATCGTTTCTCCGAATTTTTCGGTTGAATGCTACCAAATATGAGAAACATAAGCCAATAAGTCGCTGGTTTATCTCTGATGGCGAAATCCGTATTATCGATCAATAATTATTCCTGATCTCTCTAGATATTTGAAGAGCTTCATATTGATTGCTTTTTCCATGACTTTGGAAATGATAGAAAGCAATGCAATTGGTATATAATTACAAGATGAAGCTTTTTTTTTCTTCAGGAACTGGCTGAACTCTTGCTGTCCTTCAGGTCTTAGAAAAAATCCCCAGGTTATAGGAAAGGTTGAATAATTCGCAAAGTACTGGTGTCAATTCGGGGGCACATACTACCAAAACAATTGCTGGGATTCCATCAGATCCGCAAGCCTTATTCGTCTTTAGGTCCATTAAAATATTTCTTATAGTTTGTTGATGAAAAATTATCTCAGGCATATGACTGTCGACAGGTGTGATATTCGTGGGATCTTTTCGGTTATAATTGCACGAGTGCATGAAAATCACCGATAATTTTGCAAGAAAGCGTGATATTTAAAAATTGCAAGAGTTTATTTTCATATTTTGGCGAAAGTGTCCGAGTCCGAAGGACGAGGTCTCTTTTACAAAATATGAAAATAACCGAATGCAATTTTCATAAGATATCACGCTTGGATGCGAAATTATCCGGTCATTGGAATTTTTCACAAATAGAGAAATTCTCAAGGAAATGTTATTTTTTGTTCATTTATACTCTTCTCTATAGATTGTATGGAGTACTCACTTAAGCGCTAAATGTTTTTCTATTTTCGAAGTCTATCTGACATTTATTGGTGTTGTTAACTGACGTCTAGCGATACGGTTTAAAATGTGTTATGGTGACTTGATGCAATGCAATTACCGCTGTAAGTTTTCGATAATTGCATTGCTCTTATGGGACATTTCATATATGAGGGAAATATTCTCGATGAGTCTAGAGTAGAATTTGTAGAAAACATATTTGCAAATAAATGCCTTACAGACCCGATTTTTCTTCGAATTTCCGTCATGAGAATTCCAACCAGACAAAGATTAAGTATTCAGTCACCAATCCAGCTTCACTTCTCATAACGGTATCAAAACATTTTCCGTTTCCGACTGCTCAATCTCGATTCTTCCTCGACCATTTTTCAATTATTCCTTATGCGGAACGCTTGACACACAACATTGAAAATGAATGACTTTTTATTAACAACCGTTAATAACACAGCTGCGAGCTCGTGTACTCCGTTGTTTTCCGATAAGTTTTAACGATAGGCCTACTCGGATGTTTAAGAGGCGATAAATATTCATATTCGAATTCGAATGAAGAATTTTCTATATGTCGAAAGCGATGCGTTCGGATATTTATCCGAGGAAAAACCTATACTTTGATAAATCGATGTGTGTAATTTGTTTTTCCCGTGTGAATGCGGTATGTATTTGATGGTTTGAATTCCGTTATGGTTACTGATCGAAAATCATTACTTTCGGGAGACTCTCTCGTTGAATACTGATAATAACGAAATTATCTCAAAAATTTTCTACGTACGAACTTGAAGGTAGTTACCTAAAATCATCTTACTTTAAGGATTTAATGGAATCAGGAGTACTCCTTTTTTAGCGCCATATAGACAAAAGAAACACACATTACACACCATGGTTCAAACAGATGATACCTTGATTAGCAAAATAATAGTAATATAATATTTCTATATTTGACAAGCCGTACAATCAGCCTTTGCATGGCTTTTTCACGTATGTAGAGAATGAGAATATCCAAGTCACTTCCTAGATTTGACTTACATACATGAGGGAGACATGTAGACTATTTGTACAGCTTGTCGGATATAGCGACTTTTCATCTATCGTTCTCATTCTTCAGAAGTTGCTTCCTACGTTTGAAAAGCTGTAAAATTAGTCTTTGCATAGTTTCCTCACGAATTAAAAGAAGACGTCTGTCGGAAGACATGCTAACGATCATAAATTTATCATCATTACTAACCTGGGGAAGCTTCATTATTCAATCATTTCCTGTAATGAGAAATAAAACTTTTTTAACCAAGGCGAATGATGATGAAGAAATTTTATTTAGGTGAATAATAGAGAACTCTATAAGATTAAACAGTGGTGCGATTCAAACTCTCCATGTTTCAATGCAAATAAAACAAACATAGTTTGCTCCAAGTTCAATTTCGACGACTTACTCCTAGGCAATCACGCTATAGTTAACAAAACTCACACAAAGTTTTTGGGGCTATTTAGGTATAGATGAAAAATTAAAATTCGATGAGCATCTAATTTCTAATGAACTCACTCAATCAATCCTCAGCCAGAACTGTGCATTTTCCCTTGATCGAGTCGCACTTGAGATATGGAATTGCTTTTTGGGACTTATGTAGCCAGCAATTACTGAAACCAGTATTCCTTCTACAAAAGAGGGCTGTCAGATATATATGTAACGCAAAATCTCAAGACCACTGCAAACCATAATTCATCAGTCAAAAAATCCTAACTGTACCTTGTTTGTTCCTTTTAGAAACCGGGTGCCTAATACACAAAAAATATTATAACTCAGCAGCAAATAATGACAGACGTTACGATACAAGAGGAAGTAGGAATTTACCCTTGCCAATCCCAAAATCAGAAATTACCAAATTTTCTTTGATATATGAGAGCAAGAAAATATACAACCACCTTCCAATGTGCTATAGGGCAATAACAAATTTTAAAAAATTCAGTTGAAGGAGTACTTCTGCAAAAAACATACTATGATTTAAGGGAATATTACAATGATGCATTTAACTTAATATTTTCGATCACTTATCTGTGATGGTTCATTTATTTATTGATTGGCTACAATGGATATCAAGAACTTCAGTTTTATAAAACTCTTTCGAACAGAACTGAATACCAAGAGAGACTAAAGCAGGAGTCTATGGGCTTCGCACCAAATACTCCGAGCCCATGGGCCAGTTCCCCAACATTTTTCAAGCGGAAATTCACGCCATAGAAAGGTGCATTCAGCTCAACCTCGACAGGAAATATCGAAGATGGTTTGGGAATGCCTAGACAAACTCAACGACCTAGGCAGGAACAACAAGGTGCACGAAAAGGTGCATCAGCACAACTGATCGGGCCAGAACCATTCTGCGGACTTGAAAGCTCTTACTTCCAAGAAGAACTCAATCAAACGGAAGAAGCAATGAGAGCAACACACTGGGAAAGACTTCCAGGGCTGCGGCAGGCCAAAAATCTCCTCGGAAACTTCAACCGAGCAAGATCGAAGACATTGATCAACCTCAGCAAAATTAGTCTGAAGGCAATCACGGGATTTCTAACGTGGCATTGCAGACTCAAAGAACACCTAAGGAAGTTAGGCTCAGAGGAGGACAGCAGGTTCTGCGGGGAACATCCAGAAATACCCCATCACATCCTGATGGAGTGTTTTGATGTACATAACAAAAGATCGAATATACTGGGACCATTCCAGCTGACTGTGGAAGAAATACCACGACTATATCCCCTCAAAATCCTTAAATTCCTGAAGGAATTGGGGCTTGAGGGGCTGCTATAAACGAGAACACCTTGAGATAGCAGAAGAAGATGGGGCACAATAGATCTAAGCAGGTCGCAGCGCATCTGTCACCATCCAACTCACCAATACCAATATGTACATATGTTTTTAACTATAAAGTGATGGTTCATTGTATTTCATAATTTCAATATTATATTTTAACACTTCGACTTTATAAAGTTGCAGTAGCTTTGACAATAAGGATTCCTCAGACAATAAAGCATATTTGATTGATTGATTGAACTATCAATATGGTAGTCGGTTCGATTTGGATGGCAACAAACCGCCATGTACTTGCATTAATTGCAGCCTTTCCAACTTCAGGCGGGGTACATGTTTCCATAATAAATTCGCTTTCACCTGAATTAGCACTCATTTTGTGTTTTTGTATTTTCTAAAGCACATGTTGAAGTGAGTTTTTATCAACTCGAAAGAGAAGGTTGCACTTTATCAGCTAGGGTAGATAAAGTATCACTTTATCCGCAAGGATAGATCAAGTACTTTTTTTTATTTCTCATCAAACTACAATTCATCATTGAATTTAGATTTTTTTGTGGAACATTGAATTACATTTTAGGGATGAAAAATTCGAACAAATATTTTAATTCGACCATTCACATTGCCGGAAATGTCACTGAAAGAGTTTCACGCGTCGACAAAGTATATCCGATTGTTTCTAATGATATATGAAGGATATTGTATTTGCAAATCATTACAACTCTCACAATTTTCTTATTTTTTCTGTAATGATGAACTAAAGCAAAGTTTTGTAGAAATTGCAAGTGTCGGAATGGATCGTTGTTGGGGAAATGTATATATTCATACTAATTATAGTTTGACAATATTATGGACAATGATAGTGAGTCAGAGTAATTACCCCTACAAACACTAATCAATCAGAATGATATAATTTATATAACATTTGCTGCCTAGGCAGAAAAGTCTTTACTTTGCTGTCTAGACAGAAAAAGTCCTCACTTTGCTGCCTAGGTAGGAAAAGTACAACTTCGCTGATTGATACGTGACTGCAAAATTAGTATTTGCTCTCAATAATATATATCTCTCGGGTCTAGAGCTAGCATATTATGGTGCTCGCTATAGAGGGTGCTATTTAAGTATGTGACCAAACTCGAAGGGGTGATTCTTCGAGTGTTTCTAAGGCAAAAATATAATATAAACATTGTTCTGGCAATGCTTCTTTTTCGAAATACAAGGTGTCAACTTTGGTAAAAAAAATCATGAATATTTCAATAATCCTCCAGTTGATTTTTCTCAAATTTGGCGGTGGTATTAAGGGTATGAAGAGGTTGATTTGATCATAGCTAGAATGAAATCATTAGGTCCATTGGCTTCTCGTAAGGTACCTCAACCAATATTTTTGACCAAAAATTATGCATATTAATTACGAGAAGTAATAATTGATCTTCCTTTCAATAAATCTTCCTCTTCAATAAGCCTTCATCAAAGAAAACAACGATAAGACTCCGGAACCGAAGCGAGACGTTAACCCACACGACCCAGCTAATCAAAACATTCATTACGCAGCAGATAACGACGTATTATTACACGGAAACAAATATAAATATATCGAGCGAAGGAGAAACGGAAAAAAAGTCGATATTATGACTGTTCACGCAAAACTAAACCCGGTTCGGTCATTCATTCTGTCGCCGTCCTTGTCCATCACGCGCGGTTGCCGTCTCCCGTCCTTGTCGCGCGATACGCTATGAGAGCGACGTTGCCGGATCGCCAAAAAAATTAGAATCGATAGTCACGGCACGCGAATATGTAGTTTCGGGAAAGGATGGAAACTATTCCTTGGAACTCAACGATATCATCTCACCGCAGAAAATGAAAGAAGATTGGGAACATTTTTACTAGTAACGGTACTATCGACTAGGTGGCAGTATGTCTGGCAGATACTCGAATACTTGAAAAATATTCGAAATATTTCAATATTTTTCAATTTTTTTCATAAAACAGAAAAATAGGTCGGTTCTACTTGGAGATTATTGAATACATTTTTTTCACCCATCAACTACAGAGAGGTAATGTATCGAATTTCTCATATTCTTCGAAATGAGAAAGACACTTATGGCTGGTCGTGACTAAGCAAAGGTTTGTGAATGAATCTGTTCTATTATTTTATACATTTGGGAATATCTTTCTTCAAGTGACTCATTTTGAGATATTTTGAAATATTTCTTCAGGTCCTTTATAGGGTTCAAAATTCTTTATTTTGTGGTGAATGAATCTTTCTTAGTAGCATTATGGGTTGATTACCTTTCATAATAGAAAAAATTCAAAATCAATATTGGATATTCACACCTGCTCCGAAAACTTTGTGTTAATCAAAAAAGAGTTCTAATTGGCCAGAAACTTTTCGTATAACTCAAATTTGCCTATGATAAAAAGTAGGGCTTTCAATAAAATCACCAACAAACTTTCCAGTGGATGCAATGACAGTATATTTGATATCAGTAACAAGGGTATTTCCTCGATGTTAGTAGATTTGAAATAATTTCAGTGCTTTAAAAAAGAAACTGATTTATGCGTTATGTGATGTGAACATTTTTTGAACAGTTCAAATATTGGTACAACTTCATGGAACTTTGAGTTTTGATAATAGACTTCAAAGGAGTGCCACTCGAAAAAAGGTTTTTGAATGCGATATCACTTAAATCCAATAAAGGATTAATAAACCGAAACCAAGTTGGTACAGCGTTTCTGAGAATCTAAAAATTTGTCGACTTGGCATTTTCAAGCCGGTATTTCAGTTAAATTGCCAATCACGGTATTGTTTATTTTTTAGTCTGAAGAAAGATGCTCTTTCTTCCAGTCCAAGTAATTTGTAATGCCTATGATTTTTATGAATGGTACTTAGTTTCTGAGAAAAAACGATACTTGTCGTGCTCGTCAGCCTTAGAAATGTTGTCAGAAAATGAACTAATTTTCTGATATTCTGACAAAACCTAAACAAATCGAATTGGAACTGAAGCTGAGACAAACTTTTGAGCAATACATGAAAAGTGAATTTCTTATTACTCGTATAATTTTATGACAACTTATTTCTCGGAAAGAATAAAAAACGGGGCTAGTTAGATCTACAACATCTGCCAGAAGTGTGCCAAGTTAACCAGACTCAAAAGCCCTGAAACCCCTAAAAACATCAGAAAATATTACCAATATTTGAAACTGAATTGTTTTAATTTTTCATCTTGACGAACATAACAAAAACCATAAAATTATTGTTGAGCCTAATCAAAAACGTATCAGTGGGAATCGATGGGTTTACACCTCAGGTTGATAAATGAACTTTATGAAACTGAGAAACACCACTTCCC